>JAJPUD010005096.1:144580-166976 GCA_023553655.1 Myrmecobius fasciatus | reverse complement strand
GCATGTGAATCCTTGAAGTACTTCCTTCTACCTTAAGGCGTTTGACTCAGTCTACCTTTTATCACGGTAGCCATTTGTGAATTTTTACACAAAAATCTCCCTTAGATGGTAAGCTCTTTGGAGACAGAGACTACATTTTACTAATTTTGTACTCCTTGAGTACAATTACAAAAGATGAGTGTCCATTAAACAAAAACGCTCTCTGACTACTCCAGCCCACACCAATCACCCTTTTCTCTCCTCTCTCAGAACTTTTTGTTGTATCATTCATTGAAGCACTTACTGTTTTGCTCAGTATATTATTATATATTACTGATGCATATAAGGAATGATAAAGGTAATTAATATAAGTAATTATATTAATTCAGTCAGAGGGAAACAACACCAATGGCACATAAACTTTCCAAGTAAATTTGCCATCCTTCTTTCATCTCTACCACTATACCCCCTCCATCCTTGACAGGATCAATCTTACATTAAAAGAATCATCCAAGAGATCAGTCTAGCATGATTTGCTCCATTCGCTCATTCAATAAATCCCCTTCCAGGATCTGCATTACTTTAGACATGATCCAGTGGCACTTTTAAGGGAATTTTTCATACCAGCTAGTGGGAAAAGATTGCTTCAGCAGCAACCAAGTGATGTCATGGGGCCCATAGGTGAGTAATTGGTCTTAATGACTTGGAAATGAGTTTGAATTCACTTTAGGCAGGCTGTATAAATATATACTGTATAATTGCATGCTCGTGCTTTTGGTGGGGAAGGGGTGGAGGGGAGGAGGGAGTATTGTTGTGAGCCACCCTACACAGCTGGTGTTATTCCCCATTCTCTTCTGCTCTCCAGGCTGAATGACATTATGTTAAAGGAACTGCTGAAGCACAGACAATGAGCTAAGAAAGTGGCAATTCACAGCCTATTAACCTTGGATTTTTTGGAAGTTGCGCCACTCCCATAATTCCCCTTTGCAGCTGGCTTTAAAAATCACAGCTTCTCTAAACATCCTTACTGATATAGATTGTGGATTTGGGTTAAAAAAGGCAAAAAAAACCCCCAAAAACAAAAAACAAAAAACCAAGAACAAAAACACAACCAAAAAGCAAAAAAAACAAAAAACAACTCCTCCCCCCCAAACCCCAAAACAATAGGAGAACCTCTTGGCTGTTCAGAGATGGTATTCTCAATCTCAGAAAGAATTAATTTTCCTTCTCTTCATTCCCTACATGCTCCATTGGGAAGAGCAACCAGTCTCATCCCAACCATCATCTCTATTTGAATGATTTCCAAATCTACTCACAATCTCACTCCCAGCCTCCAGGAAGATTTTTCTAACTGATTGTGAAGAAATGGTCCTTTCCTTTAACATAAGTGGGAATTTCATGTTTAAAAGAATCATTCATACATAACACATCAGATTTCTTGCTGTTTTAGGGAGGGGGAAGATAAAGGAGGGAGAGAAAAACACAAAAATGATTGCTGAAAACTATCTTTACATGTATTAGGAAAAATAAAATACTCTTGAGAAAAAGAAACATTAGTGATTTCATGTGGGTTTGACAATTAAGTGCTGTGTGAATGTACATTCAGTATACCTACTGGGTTGTAAATCTCTCTAATTTGCCTGGTGTGGGGGAGGGGCATTACTTGGAAATCACTCTGAGGAAAAGGAGTGGAGCTATATTAATGTGGATGACTCCTAAGGTAGTCTTTCAAATAGGGTAACCTCGTGGCAGAAAGAAGCACTGGCTCCAGAAGCCAGTAGGAGGGACCTTTCAGTCCAGTCAGTTCTCTTTAGTCTTTCTCACATTCATCCCCTCTGTTCCATTCCAATGACCACTTTCTTAATTCAGGCCCTCTAGTACCTTACTTGAGTTAACATATTAGCCTCCTAATAACTGGCTTTCCAATCTCTCTCTAGTCTCTCTTTTTCAGTTCATTATCCACAACAATGCTGGAGTAACTTTTTAACATCTAGTTATTATCAAGTAACCCTCTTATTCATAAAATTTCAATGGTTCCTCACCACTTACAAAATAAATTCAAAATTCTTAGCATGACTTTCAAAATGCTTCATGTTTCAACACCCAACTATTTCTCCAGTTTTAATTCCCATTATTTCCCTTTCTTCAGATTGGTCAAACTAAACTACTTGCTGCTCCCCATGGATGCTTAGTATTTTTCCAGAACCAAATCTCTTGTCCATAGTTTTCCCTCTACTAGGAAAACTCTACTAAGTTTTCTTTCCTTCAAGGCCTACTTCACAAAATCATTTTGATTTGATGATTCCAAAAAATCATCTCTAATCTCCACCTCCCACAAGTTCTTTCATCACTAAGCACAGTGCTCAGTACATATTAGGCATTTAATAAATGTTTATTGATTGTTTCCATGAAACTTTGTGCCTCTCCTATGGCATTTTTCATATTCTGCCTTTGTTCTAGTGATTTATACAGAGGTACATTTGTACCTCTCTCTGATCCTGGAGAACATTATATTTAACTCCTCAGAGCCCACAAGATAGGATGTGAGTGTAAAAGTCAACTGCAATCTTATCTAGTTGAGTCTCTAATTCTGAAAAACTGTTTTGAGGGTAAATTAAAAAAAAAAAAAAACAACAACTATTAATCTTTTCAAAGCAGGGGAAATAAGAAAAAGACAGAATAAACTCCTAACCTCAGAAAAGTTTTAAGTTGTGTTTTATTTTAGCACAATATTGCCCTTTCCCTTTTTTTCACTAATTCTACAGAACTTGGAGGCAGGAACCCTGGCTTCTGATTAGCCCTTGCTCTGCTGCTTGTTTAATTGGGTGATTTGGGGGCACATTACTAAGTATTTTTGAGTGTCAGTATTTTCTACACAATGGGGAAAAGGATAATACTAGCTACCTTATCTTGTGAAGATCTTATATGTGAAAGGATTTTATAACTGTAAAGCACTGTATAAAATGTCATTCAAGTCCATTATTTTCAGGTTTTTCATATATCCCAATGCCATGAAAACTATGAATCTCATCAGCAGAATATTAGCAATGGAACTTGGGAAGAATATTTTAAAAGGGAGTTAATTACCTCTTCCCTTCATGATCCCTTTCCCCAAATTAGTTATTTCAAGTTTCTCAAAGGCTGTTAGCAGGCTGGGCTAGCTTCTTAGACCTGGGTCCTTGACATTTGACTGACTAGCTAACCATCCTCCTGTTCCTCCCTAAAACCTCTGAATTGCTGTGTCATCTAGGATATAATAATGATATTAATAATAATAGTAATGACTAACAATAGAGTGCCTACTAAGTGCTAGGCACTATAGTCAAGAATTTGACAAATATCTCAAATATCTATATGTGAAAGGATTTTGTAACTGAGGCCCAGTGAGATTAAGGGTAGTAATAAGAGCTAATACTGGGATTTTAACTCAAGTCCTCAGACTTCAGTGTTCTTAACATAATCTTTCACTACATTGTGCAATTATAGTAGTAGTATTAAGGTCCCCAGATGTCATTAGGTTTCTTTAAATGTTTTAAGATAATGCATATGAACATATATTTTATAAAGTATAAAGTAATAACAATTGTTATTACTTCTACAAATATAATGCTTAAGTCACTAGATAAAAGGCTTGTCTACTATTTTACATGATTATTACATATTGTGGACAAGGAGAGAAATGAAAGGGTTCTGGAGTATTTTTCTCCTCTATTCAGATTTCTCCTTACTGTGGAGAAAGGAAACCATGATTTCAGACATTGGGGAAGATAGATGGGCCTTTGGGTTCTTTTGGGCATTTAAATTCACACAAAATTTCCACAATTTTTGGTGTTTTCTGTATCATTTTTTTTAATGGTGGGATTTTGATTATAACAGTTAAAAATATAATTTTATGAGACTGATAGGAAGCTACTCCTGAAGTCAAGGAGACCTAAGTTCATGATTCAGCTCTAATACATACTGGTTGTATGATGCTGGGTGAATTAATTAACCTCTCTGTGCTCTAGACATCTCTCTAAGACTATAAATTGCAAACAAGATGCCAATTTAAATTAGCAGAGGGAGTTTTTTTTTCACTTGAAAGTTCCCTATATCAATGAAATCACAAGTCCAGGTCCTATGTTTATAGTTATGCAAATATACATTTTTTTTAAAGTTCTGTTAATGCCTGAGCAATAATGTCCCTAGAGACATGATTGCTATTTCATTAGGATACACAGAAAGGGTTGAAATTAATCGTTTTCATTTACAAAACATTTTGAATTATGAATCGTTGAAACTCAGAATTGTAAGAAACCTCAGAAGTCACTGAGTCTGAACTTCTAAGCTGTACCCAAATCATGAGGGTACCTTACTATACCTAAGCAGAATTTTTTGTTAAGTGTTAGATCTTAAAAGGTTACCTGAGGAATGCAACTCCAATTTCATATGAGAATCAGTGGGAAAAATAGAATTCTACATATAGACTTTTACTTCACAAGCAATCCTTGAAGTAAAAATCTATTGTAACTATCAAGGGCTGGAGTTACCGATTTTTGATTTCCTGGGTATGGAAACTTCCTCAGCCTATGCAGATGGAGACTCTACCAGGGAAATCTTAGAGGGATGCCTAAGGATCAAAGTGCTTAAGTGACTTGTTCATGATTACATATCTAGTAAAATTCAATATTTGAACCCAAGCTTCATGACTGCAGGCCCATCTATTCAGTAAGTTAGAATGCTTTTCTTTCTTGATTATCACTGATATTGAGAAATATCAGTAGTAAAAGCTTGCAATATTGATATATTTGCCTTTTATAAAGATTTATTATCATTTAATTTTCTTTATACTATAATCCCATTCAGTTTAAGTGAAACAGATACCCCTTTCTCCTTTTTATTTTTTTTTGCTGAGGCAATTGAGGTTAAGTGATTTGCCCAGGGTAACACAGCTAGGAAGTATTAAGTGTCTGAGACCAGATTTAAACTCAGGTCTCCTGACTTCAAGGTTGAAGTCTATTCACTGCACCTCTTAGTTGCCCCCCTCTTTTCTCCCTTTTTACAGATAAGTAAACTGAGGAATTAAAAAATGAATTGATAATCAATTTAGAAATAATGGGCCTGTTTCATTTGTGTTTATGTATTCCCCTATACCTAGTACCTGGCATGTAGCAGTTAATTTATAAATGTTTTCTGATTGATTGATAATACTATTTGTTTAAAAAGCTAGCTTAATATCATTTTCTGAGAAGTTCTGGAAAGAATGATAAATTGATTTTCACAACAGTCAGGGAAAAGTAGCTTTGGCATTCTTTCATTTACTCATTCCTAGCATCCTTGAATTCACTAATGTAAATCCTCTGTCTGAACCCTCACTATTTTCTTTCTTTTTTATACCTCATGTACCCCAAGGACAAGGAAAATATCTTCTAGGGAAGTCTAACCCCTAGTATTTATTTTAAACCAGAAATTGAGAATGACTTACTGCTAAAGGTAGCATAGTTAGCCAAGTAGCAGCATTTTCTCAAAATGATCTTGTGAAGTAGAAAATTTAGAAACTATTATCTTTATTTTATAGAAGGAAAAACTGAGATCTCCCCACAAAAAAAAATTAAAAAATTGATATCCCAGCTCTGAATATTTTCTCCAACTGTCATCCATGCTTGGAATATCCTCCTTCTTCATCTCTGTCTATTGACATCCCTGGCTTCCTTTCAGTCCAGCTGAAGTCCCACCTTCTATAGGAAGCCTTCCTTAACCTGAATTAAATTCATTCAATGCTTTTCCTCTCTTAATTATTTCCTATTTATCCTGGATATGGCTTGTTTGTAATATTTGTTTGCTTGTTGTCTCCCTCATTAGATTGTGGGCTCCTTGAGAACAGAGGTGATCTTTTGCCTCTTTTTGCTTCCCCAAGGGTTAGCAAAGTGCCTGGCGCATAGTAGGTGTTTAATAAATGGTTATTAACTGACTGACTGACTTATAAGATGCCATTCAAGTATCATTATCTCCATTTTACAGATAAGAAAACTGAGGTTCACAGAATTGTAATGATTTGTTCAATGTAACAAAATGCACAGATACTAAGTCCAGGCCTTCCTGTGCAATTTTATACTATAGTAGTGAACAACAGAAATTGTTACTCTTTTTATTTTAATCTTTTTTTAAATTTTAATTTTAATAATATATTATTTTTCCAATTATATGTAAAGCTGGTTTTCAACTTGCATTTTTGTAAGATTTCGATTTTTTTTCCTCCCTCTCTCCTTCCTTTACCTCCCTCTTCCCCACCCTATCAAGCACTCTGATATAAGAATCTGTAACTCTTAAGAAAGTGTGGAGCTACTATGCATCACTTGGACAGAAATTATAAAGAGTGACAAAAGTCAGAATTCCCAATCCCACAAAAAAAATGTTTATATTAAAAAAAACAATGGGAAGACAATCTTTTGGATTAGTGCAATTTCTATCTTTTGTATTTGAGGGATTCCTAACCTGGTATAAAACCCTTTAAGTGAGGGGTCCACGGACAGAGTTCTGGGGATCTATGAACTTTGATGAGGGAAAAATTACATATTTATTTTCACTAAGCTTTAATCAAAATTGAACATTTCCTCCCATTATTTTGAGTTTTATTCTGAGAATGGGCTTTGCCATTGGCTTTATCAGCATGTCAAAGAGACTTATGACATATTTAAAAAAGAAAGAAAGAAAGAGCAAGAATCTCTGTTTTTTAACAAAAGAACTTGGGACAGAGTGGAGCAAGAAAGAGAATGGAATGTATCTTTGGTGACCCTATTATACTATCTATATTTTAGCAACACCTACAAACTAACAGGGCTGCCAGTGAACCTCTCAGAGAAATCAGCTGCCGTGAATTCAGGAACACAACTACTTGTCTAGAACTCAGTCCTGGGACTCCAGGAATCTTGGGTAGAAACTGCAGCAGTGTTTGAGAATTCCTAAAGTGACAGTTTTCAGACTAGGTAATATTGTTTGGCTTTGTCTGATTGAGGATCTAATAATCATTTTTACACTGGAATGCACAGGCAAGCAGAGGTTTGCCTGATTGAATGTGGTATAAATTCCAGAATGAAGAATAATGCTATCTGAGAGAACTATCTCTGCTTTTAGTCTTTTCTTGTTATAATCCTCCCTTCCCCCACACCTGAATTTGATAAATATCCTCATTGGTCCTCTACTTGTCTGGATTATTCATTTGCCTATTCCAAATATATATATTTCTGAAAGTGAACCAGGCTCTGGAGCTCATGGCCAGGTGAAAAAAAGCACTGAGAAGTTGCAGGAGATGGAACCTGATACATAGGAAAGTCCAAAGTGAGGGGAGAAGTGGCTAGGGGGTATGGTGGATAAAGTGCCAGGCCTGGAGTGGCAAGACTTATTTTCCTGAGTACAAATCTGGTCTCAGACACTTACTAGCTGTGTGACTCTGGAGAAGTCAGTTTAATGCTGCTTGCTTTAATTTCCTCATCTGCAAAATGAACTGGAGAAGAAAATGGCAAATCATTCTAATATTTTTGCCATGAAAATCTGATCAGCATCAAAGAGAGCAGGGCTTAGACAGCAGAGGGGTAAAAGAAAGTGGCAAACTCAGACCTACACACATATTCAATTCTGAATATAAGAATGCAAGA
This sequence comes from Myrmecobius fasciatus, assembly GCA_023553655.1. NCBI lineage: Eukaryota > Metazoa > Chordata > Mammalia > Dasyuromorphia > Myrmecobiidae > Myrmecobius > Myrmecobius fasciatus. The sequence goes on along the minus strand of JAJPUD010005096.1, from coordinate 159,363 downwards.
AAATGAGTCCGCAGACATACAACACAACAAAATACACTCATTTTTTGGACTCACAGGTCCCGTTCTCCTTCCTCAACATTTTCTTTAATACTGTTAGTTCCCCCCAAATTAGATAGGAATAATGATTTCCCTAAAATGTAAGCTACTTGAAGCCTGGGACTGTTTTCAAGCTTTTGTCTTGTATACTAGGCACTTAGCACAATGCCTTGCCTGCACATATTACATGCTTCTTATTTGTTGAATTATTTTAGATAATCCAGCCTTTAAAATATCCATTTGTTTATAAATTAGCTTAACTGATGTTCATAATAACCCTGTTAGTTTCCATTTTTAAAAATGAAGAAACTAAGTCTTTGAACATTAAGTGACTTGGCTAAATTCATTATAGCTAAAAAGTATCAGGGTCATGAGTGAAATACATGTCGTTTGCCTCCAAGTCATGATAGTCAGTGTTTTTTCTATTTTTTTTTAAGTTTCTTTAAGGCATCCTGGGAAATTCTTAAAGAGAGAGAAAGAAATTACAGCAGATGCAGCCCAAGGTAAATAGTATGGATAGTAGAGTGTATAAACTGGTTATATATAAGTAGGGAGATATGTATGCATGTATATATGTTGTGCTTAAGTCATTTTAAAAATCCATTAAGTTATGTCTTCCTCACCCTTCCTGTAATGAGCCTTCCTCAAAGCCTATGGGGAATACAAGCATAAGACAGAAACCCTGACTCATTGTGCCTTAGGGACAAGATAAATTGTATGTATATGTGTGTGAGTGTAGGCAATGGGATTAAGTGACTTACCCAAGATCATACAACTAGTACATGTCTGTAGTTGGATTTGAACTCAGGCCCTTCTAATTCAAAGGCCTATCCACTGTGCCACCCAGCTGTTCCTTGACAGAAAAAGTACAAATTTGCGCCAGGAATAATTTATTACTATTGCTGTTATTTGTAAAGCCATAGTATATGGCTGTTGAGCTCAGCTTATTAGAACATAATGCTAAAGGAGACCAGGGCTGAGAATTTGATCTCTACTTGGAGCATGGATTGAATCCTAACCTTGGCCAGACTTAGCTTGTTTTTTCGAAAATTGAGGTAACTGGGGACTGAGTAAAAAGAATCGAATAATCAGCAAAACCTATTCCCATTTCTAAGAAAACAACTCAGAGCAGTTCCTTCTGACAGCTGGCCAGTAATTTCATTTTCATATATGAAGTATATTGCATTAAATTAAATTTGCAAGGCTGTAGATAATCTAATATCATTTGTCAGATGAACATGTCCATGCTGGCCTTGAGTTTTTGAGAGGCTGTTTGAAAAATGCCTGGAAATTCACATTGCTAAACTACAATGAATTTTGCATTGCTTCAAACCCTCTGTGAACATTTCATAAGAAAAAAAAAAAGCATCCTTGTTGGTAAACAGTAGAAGAGTTTTATGAATGTGATTTGTCTAATAGTTTCACTTCTTAACTAAGGGGAACCCTTTGTGATATCTTATACATGAAGGATATTCTCAGAAATGGAGAATTTGATTGTGAACAAAATAGGAATTGCACTTTGCTAATATCTGTGTGGACAGATGGCGTGAACAGGAGAAGGTGATGACTTTAGGACAGTCAGTATGTTTTGCTTCTAGAAGCCTGGAGGCTTATTTAGTCCCAGCCTGGCTCAGGAATGTGTCAGAGCGCTGATCTTCTCCTCTGGAGGTGATTCCAGATCTGGCCCAGGGTTTGCAGGTTTGGAGAATTTCTGAGAGTCTAATTGTGGGGAGGAACGGTGTTTGGGGAGAGAGAATTGGCAGGGAGAACTAGGCTCTGAATTTTCTTCAATCAGACAGTCTTTGAAGTGTCAGAAGAGGAATTAGGGCTGAGAATAGGGGAAAGCACAAGAAAGAATCAGTCCACAGAACCCTATTCTCTTTCTGGTCCCATCTTTGCAAGCACCCTTGAAATGATTAAAAGCTAATTTCAGGACTAGCTTTGGATTTGACATGATTATTGGAAGAAGGAAAAGATGCCTCAGCCCCTTCCAAAATAATCTCCATTACCAAGCTCTCTTTTAACTGAAATTCCCTTATTTTTTCCCATTAAAAAAAACAATATTGTTGTTTTTCCCAGTTACATATAAAACAATTTTTCTTACATTTGTTTTTAAAACTTTGAGTTCCAGATTCTTTCCTTTCCTTCCCTCCCTCTCCCAATGAGAAGGCACTCGTGAAATTACTCAAAACTCTTTTATAAAGAGAAAAAAAAATCCCTTTCATTCTAGATATAGGAAAAGAGGATTAAAAATGTAAATACCTTGGGGGCAAAATCTGTGAAATCCAGTTTATTGTTAAAAATGAGATCATACTTGTAAAGTACTTTGCAAGCACTATGCAAAGGCTATCATCATCATTATTATACAAATGGTGATATCAGCTGCTTTCCTGTTTTCCAGGATGGGAATTGGGAAATAGGGAGGCTTTTAGACCTGAAGGGGAAGAGAATTGAATTTGCCCTTGGACTCAGAAAACTTTAGATTTTGGCCTAGGGTTGACTTTATTGATTTTGATTTGTGTGGTGGGTCAGAGGTACTGTATACCCTTAGTAGTTGCCCACACTCGTGCTTTAGCAGGAGCCATGGCTTTACCTTGCTAGAACCTTGGGATGGGACGGGGGAGAGAGATACTAGGATAGATTTTCCCAAATAGAGCAATAAGAGGGACATTTTTTTCTCTTTGGGCCCCTGTGAAGGAGCTAAGTGTTTGGGACTGTATTCTTTCGTCTTTCCCTGCTGACCTGGGTCACTGAGAACCCCAGGAATTCTCTAGTGCCTTAGTTTCCTCCTACTCATGTGTCCTTTTGGATGAGCTGAGGTGTGACTTAATACTAGCTTTCGCCAAGAACCAAGTACAGTCCTATTATAAACAGTAACTTCTATTCTTAGGAGCAGCGGGTTCCTCATCTTGGCCTCTTTACCCAAAGCTTCTGAATCAATGCCAATTCTATTTCAACAACATGGGACACAAGCTAAACACACAAGAAATGATGGTCCAAATTTAAGATAAAAAAGGAACCAGCCACCATGGGCCTCTCTAAGAAATTTTTTAATTTGTATGTACGGTGCTCAAGCTTGACCAGTATTCACAAGGCTGAATTTATTTATGTATATGTATTTGTATGCATGTTATAGGTATATATAACATGTATAAATAAATAAAAACATGCAAATGGATTTATATAGGAAACATAAATATGCAAATATACATGTATATATTCCCACATCTAGTTAGTGAAGCTTGGCCACTAAGACCTTAATTCAAGGGCAGAAAACACTTAAGGAGAAAGAAGCAATATCTTTTCCACAGTCCTCACTTTGGGCTCTTTTCTGTTTACTTCCTAGTTTACCTCCCAGGGTGTTTAAAAGACTGTCTTGTAAATCCCCCTCTGTCTGAAATAGCTATTCTGCCTCCTTTCAACAGAAGCCCCCACAATCTGAGTGTACTGGCTCATGGTTATTTATAAACATGATGTCAAAGATTATTTTGACTTCTGCTCTCTTCCCCTTTTCTCCACTCCCCCTCTTGTAGATAGACCTACACAAAATTAGAAAGAGGCTTACAGTGTCTTAGGTAAGAATGACTGTCAATCACCTCCCCTGTGTACGGGTTTCTTTACCGTCTCATTCCCCAACATTCAAGCCTTGTTGACTTTTCTGTCACAACAAATTTAACATCTGTCCCCTTTTCTCTGTTCACGTAGCCACCACCCTAATTTACTTCTCACTTGGACTAATGCAATAGCTTCTTAAATTTGCCTCACTGCCTCAATTTTCTGCCCTTCCAACATAGCTGCCAAATTGATATTTCTAAAGCACAAGAGTGGCCATATTGTTTCTGTTCAAAAAACTCTCCTGGTTTTCCATTACCTCTAGGGCCCAATACAAACTCCTCTGACTTTTACAGCTCTTTACGATCTGTCTCCAGCACACTTTTCCAGGTATGATATATGATACACCCCACTATTCCATGGCCTGAACAAATTGGCTTTCTTGCTATTCCTTATATACTGTATTGCATCATCCTGTCTACAAGCATTTGCACAGGCCCCATTTCTATAAATGCTCCCTCCTCACCCTTGCCCTTTAGAGCCAAAGTGCTCTTCAAAACTCAGCTCACACCTCACCTCCTACATAAGGCCCTTCTTGATGCCTCCTTCCCCCATCACTCGTTTGAATACATTTTTGGTATTCTCTTATATCTTGTTTCTCTTGATAAAATGTAAACTCCTTGGCAACAGGAACAGTTTCATTTTTTTGTCTGTGTCCCATGCACTGAACCCAGTGAATGGCACCTAATAAGTGTTTAATAAATGTTTGTTCATGGATTGTGAATGTGTGTTCTCTTCTTCCTTATCTTGACTTTTTAGAATCCCTGGCTTCCTTCAAGACTCACCTTAAAGGTCACTTTTTTTTTTTTAATTAAAGCTTTTTATTTTCAAAACATATGCATGGATAATTTTTCAACATTGACTCTTGCAAAACCTTGCGTTCCAAATTTTTCCCTCCTTCCTCCCACCCTCTCCCCTAGGTGGCAGGTAATCTAGTGTATGTCAAACATGTTAAAATATATGTTAAATACAATATATGCATACATATTTATACAATTATCTTGCTGCACAAGAAAAATCAGATCAAAAAGGAAAAAAAATGAGAAAGAAAAACAAACAAGCAATCAACAACAAAAAGAGTGATAATGCCATGTTGTGATCCACATCAGTTCCCACTGTCCTCTCTCTGGATGTAGATGGCTCTCTTCATCACAAGATCATTGGAACATGGCCACTTTCTGCAGAAGGTCATTTACAGTCCTCCTGCTTGCTAGTGCCTTCCTTTCTAAGGGAATCTTCCATTTATTCTGTATTTACCTATTTTTGCACATATTGTCCTTTCTATTAGACTATGAGCTCTTTGAGAACATGAATTTTCTTTGGCCTTTATTTGTATCCCCAGAACTTAGCAGAGTGCCTGGTACATAGTAGGTGTTAATTAATGTTAACCTACTTACCCATACATATGTTTTGCAAATAAAATAAGATTAAAAAAGTTTACCTACTAACGTTTTAAAAAGGCTATATAAATGTTGATTATTAATATTAAATTTGAGTGGGGGAGTTATAAAAAAGCAGAGGGAGATGTGCTCTCTTTATGAAATGATAATATGTGGGTCGGATATATATTAAGCTAAGAGAGCTTTCCATAAATAATTCGTAATCAATTTAGCAAATATTCAGTAAAGTTCACTTTATGCCCAGGGATCAGTAAAGGTAGGTAGAGGAAGAATGGGACTATGTTACCTGTTCTCAGAGAACTTTCAAAGTTGTCGGGGAAACAAAACCTAGAGACATGTGACAACTAGAAAATAATGTAACAAAATATCATCAAGGACCAAAACATTTGTCATGGGTAATAAATGCTATAGGCAGGCAGGAAGGGGAGAAATTAAAGCTTAATGAAAACATTTGAAATAGGTCTTAAGGGATGTACAATAATGGATAAGATGGTGGTGAGAGTGTTTCAGGCTGGGATTAGGAATGAATACAGTTTTAGCAGCAGAATGTTATCAACTTGCTAAAAAAAAAAAAAAAAAAAAAAAAAATAAAAAAAAAAATTATTATATGTTTTTTTGATACACCCAAAAGGGGGGGAAAGGAAAGAAAAAGAAGCTTAAGGATTAGGTTATCCCTGACCTAGTACATTTTAGTTGGAGAGACATGACAATTGTATATGGACTTGGATATTAGATCTTCAAGACAAGGCAATACAAACTATGCACACTTGCCAAGGGAAAGTAGAACAAGGGCTAAATGAATGGTGGTGTGTGTGAAGTTGGTCAGAGAAAGCTTGGGAAAAAAAGGAATTTTGAAGATGGCAAGAGATTAATGTGAATGGCTGGAGTAGAGGTTAAGAGATAAGTGTTTTCCTCTCCAAAAAGAGAAAGAAATCTCAGTATCTGATCAACTTTTCTCCTCTTGATATCTTAAAATTTAATTTCACAGATTTTAAATGAATTTGATGGATCACTTCAAAGGTTTTATGATTTCCTAAATGTGACTGACCCCTCTCCTTGTTCAGAGCAATTTACAGGAATTTCTCGGTGCCCAAAAACATTCATTTACCTTTGGCCAACTTTCCTGTGATGATTAGTTGGACTAATCTTCCCACCATGGCTGGCCCCAATACACAAAGGCTTTCTAGTTGATAGAACTTGCCAGAACCTTCCTTGAAATAAAGTAGACTTTGATAGCTCTAAGTCCCCTACCTTCCTGCTCATATGAGATATTGGAATAACATCTTAATGGAGGGTAGATACTTTTATCTTCTATTAATTATAGCTGTCCCCTTCTGGTTATACTTTAATCCTTTCATTTCTGAGCTCTTCCCCCTTCTTCCCCCACATGAGTTTGGATCTAGGTTATGTAATTAAATAAGACTACCTGGTATTTGTTTTCATTAATTTTTTTTATTGTTTCCCTCCCTTCAATTGTTTCCATCTTTGTGAGATGTCTAACAATTCTAAAGAAAGGGAGGAAAATGTTAAAAAAAAAAATAATAACCCAGAAAGTGCCAAATGGGTTTCTCTTCCTCATCCCCCAAAGGGAAAGGAAAGTGATTTAAAAAGCAACAACAAAGACCCACACATCTATTTTAAAGATCAGTGTTAGAGTATGAAAGAAAGGGAATGAGAAAGAAGGGAGATAGGAAAAAGAGAATTGTGGGTCTTGCCAAGATGGCAAGGAAAGAAAGTTAATCAGGAGACAATTACCTCATTAACAGGGAAGGCTTTAGTTGCTTTTGAGGCCACTTTATTATCCTTTTCAGACTGGGTTTAAGCAAGGGAAAACAACACCAGTGTAGTCCAAATCTTTTGGAAATGAGTTAAATTCCTTCCTACCCCTATTCTCAGCTTCCAACAATCAAGATGGGCTTTTAATATGTTGTAATCTGGCGTTGTTAGCAATGTAGATAAGATCAAATACATTATTTCAGTGGCCAAAAAGTGAATGAATTCAGTAGGAGCTTATGTTCTAAGGAGAGACAATTCATGGCATGAGTGACCAACATAGGAAATAGCTGGGAATTCCATATAGCTAGATCAAGTCAAGAAGAATGTATTAAGTGCTTATTATGTTGCAGGTACTGTACTAAAACCTTGTGATATAAATAAATGGAAAAACTCTGTCTTTAAGAAGTTTATATTTTAATGGGGGACACAACATGTAAACAACTATATATAAGACATCCATATTCCAATCCATATATGTGTTTATAACACAATTAATGTAAATATTTCTATACATATATAGATGATTATATATGATACAAAACTATGTACAGATAAACTATCTATACATACAAAAATACATATGTAACATGCAAATGAGTATGTACATTGTGGGATATCAGTAAATATGCATGTATATGTAACATACAAACACCTGCATATATGAAACTATATGTATATGCATACACACATATATATATAAACATGAAAACAATTGTGCACACAAATTATATACCCACACACATCTATATATAACTCAAAACATTCATGTACAAACAATATATGCAAGTACAGCATGCAAATAATCATGTATATACATGCTAAATACAACAACATACAAGCAACCAGATAATACAAGACACACAATAAATATGTATATACATGTAACTATGCACAAGAAGATACACAACCTATATATCAATGTATACATAAAATGTAACATACAGGTATATATAATATTCAAACTACATACATGATAAAATTGTTTATGTGTTATACATAATACATACACATATATAATAAATTACAAGTAATCTGAGAAGACATTGCAACAAGCGTCTTGAAGAAGGTAAGACTGGAGCTAATTTGTTACTTGTAGGAAGGGAGGAAAACTAGGAGGAGGTGAGGAAGGAGCATTTCAGGCCTAGGGAATAAGAGGGGAAAGCAAAGAGGTAAGGATAAGGAAGGCCTTGTTCAAGTATAGCCAGAAGGCAATGCCAATGGATTGTAGGATACATGGAGGGAAATTAAGTATAATAAGACTGTAAATGTGGGAATGGGCCACTTTGTAAAGTGTTTTAAGAGCCAAACAGGTTTTTATATTTGATCCTGGAGGTAATAGGGAACAATAAGAGTTTAGTGAATAAGTGATATGGTCAGATCTACACTTTAGGAAGATGACTTTGGTAAATGAGTGGAGGAGGGATTACAGTGTGAAGAGACAGATTAGGGGGAATATCCAGCAGGTTATTACAATAATTAGTGCAGGTGTGAGGGGACCTGAACTAGGACAGCAGCTATGTCAGAGGAGAGAATGGACCATATATAAGAGATGACTTGGTTGTAGAAATGATAGGATTTGGCAAGGGAGTGTGAAGGCAGTCATCACTCCCTTTCTAGGAATAATGGCAATATAAAAGTCTAATAGATTCAAAATTCCTCAGGAAGACTCATGTGCCAACAACTCAGATACTTACTGGCTGTGTAATCTTAGATAAGTCATTCAATCTCTGAATTTACACTGAGTTATTCTAGTGCTTTGTAAGTGTTAAAGGGCTATAGAAATTTCTGTTGTTTCTTGAGGACAGGGATGATATAATTTTCTTTCTTTTTAAAATTTTCCTGTTATTTTATTTTTAGCTTTTTATTTTCAAAATAGATGCATAGTTTTTCAACATACACTTTTGCAAAACTTTGTGTTTCAAATTTTTTTTCTCCCTCCTTCCCTCCACTCCCTCCCTTAGACAGCAAGTAATCCAATATATGTCAAACATGTGCAATTCTCTATACATATTTCCACAATTTATCTTGCTGCACAAGAAAAATCAGATCAAAAAGGAAAAAAAATGAGAAAGAAAACAAAAAGTAAGCAAACAACAAAAAGAGTGAAAATGCTATATTGTGATCCACACTCAGTCTCCACAGTCCTCTCTCTGGGTGCAGATGGCCCTCTTAATCACAAGACCTTTGGTACTGGCCTGAATTACTTCACTGTTGAAAAGAGCCCCATACATCAGAATTGATCATCGCTTAAGATAAATATAATTTTCAATCTTAGTATGTCCAGTGTATTGTCTGTACTTAATGAATTTTTGTAGAGGTGGTGCTCATAACTGACACAACTGTGAAGCATGTTGGAAAACTGAGTAGTAATAGTTATGATGATATGAAACAGTAGGCAGTTTTTCATTACCCTGCCTTCCCCCTAAAATATTTGGTTATTAACAAGAATATAATGTGAAAACAAGGCAATGTTTTAGGGTGGATACAATTTTGGGTTTGACATAAGCAAGATAATTTAAGTTCTGCCACTTTTGGGACTTAATTGTTTTTAAATTTACTACTGTTTCATGGACCTTTTTGACAGCCACCAGACTACTTTAATCCTTCTCATGGTATTTTTAAAATCATAATATCAATAGGATTACAAAAGAAAGCAGCTTTATTGAAATTCAGTGATCACAATGAAAAAATAATAACAGCAATAACACACACAAACACAAGGATTTGCTTTTTTCTAAAATGAACAGGACTCTGATAGAGTCTTGATTTTCTAATCTCTAAAATGGTGAACTATGTGATCTTGAAGGCCAGTTTCCAGTTAAAATACTGTGATTCCAAGTCTTTAAAATTTATCTGAGTCACAGAAAAAGGATTAACATGTTAGGCCTTTTGTGGCCAAACATTTTACCATCTACCAGACCAACCTTCAGGAGACCAATAATCTGCAGATGATTTTTAATGATGAACCATATCCAAGAAGTAGTAGCAGCTCCATGTTATTATGGAGAAAACGTATAGTCAGAAAAGGAGGTGGGTTAGTCATATGTCCAGACTAAAGAACAACAAATAGACTGCCTGAATGCTTTATTACTACCCACAAAATGTAAAGATCTGTGGAGAATCTATGGGACTATGAACAAGAATCTCAGAGAAGGCTTATCATCTGAATAAATGGCTACAATTACTTACATGTGTGAGATCATAAATTAGCAGAATTATCAGTATTAAATGAATAATATTCTAAAAGGCATAAAAATTGTGTGGGAATGTGTATACATAATCATCGTTTCTGATTAACTTATCTTTTTTTAAACCTCTGAATCAAAAAAAATTTTAAATTATAAAAATCTCAACTTAATATGTTCAAATATATCCGAAGTCTCTTAACTGTGTCTTTTAAAGTCAATATTCAAACTGGAGGGGAAAAAAATGTGAAATTTGGGAACAAATTTGAGAAAAAACACATTATCACCTCTCATTTATTATGTAGAAAACATTTTCCCCTAGAGTTTCTTTTTTCTTCGCCTTAGAGATTTTAAAATATTGCTCATCCAAGACTGAAGCTACAACAAAGTTAAACAATGCAGATCGACATCTGGTCCTTGACAAACTTGTTAAAGAAGTCTAAATGTGGCTCATAACCCAGAGCCCGTTCCTCAATTAGTTGCTGAAGATGCAAGAGGCAAGCAGATAGCCGTCTGGGAAGGTCCTTTTTACTGGATGTATGTGGGGCATGCCTTGTGCTGTTGGAGCGGCCAGGCTCTCCATGTTCTCGTAGACTGCTTGCTTCAGTGCTATCGTTTCATGAACGGATCAGAAACAAACGGGCCAATTGAGAGCATAAATACACGTCAGCCCTTTTAAGCCGCAGAGTCTACAGTATTCCGAGGAAGCTTCAAGCGTTTTTACTTTCCCCCAACTCCCTAAAACCTTTCCACGTCAGTCTCCAGGGGTAAGTATTATCACCTTCAATGAAATGACATTGGGCAATGCCAGGGACGTCCCTTTATGCAACCAGCACGAGCCTGGATTTAAATGGGGTTATTATGGCAACACCATAGCCTGGGAACTCAGCGGCTCCGTGCTTGCATTCGCAGGCCACTGGGTGTGTGTTGTGTGTGTAGCAAGGCAGGATGCGGGGCTCTGGTGACGATCGGGGTGTATGAAAAGGAAGAGGTGACCTTAGGCTACCTTGGAGACAGATTCTGACCAAGTTCTGCACAAATAAGCAATACACGGTGTCCTGGGGTGACACCGGCTTGCAGAGCAGAAACAGCAGGCGCCGCCGATCAACTAGTTTGCAGCGAGGATTCCTCTCGGTGCCTGGCCCAGTTGCCCCCCCCCCCCCAGCTCCGGTACGGGCTCCCAATGCCCCCTCCCTCCCACGCTCTGCGGGTCTTTCCAAGAGAGAGGGGAGAGCCCTGCCTTCCTCTCTGCCCCTCCCCGGCTGCAGGCCAGGTGCGCCAGGCCGAGCAGCACGATTCCTCGAGTTCTACAGGCGGCGACTCGAGCCTCGAGGTGGGGGTAGGGCGGTGAAAGGGGGGGGGGGGGAAAGCCATCGCACGTGAGAGGGGGAAAGGGGGCGGGGGGGGGGGTGCTGAGTGGAGAGTGGGGAGTTCCTCGCTCGCGGACCACACGCTCTTCGGTCCAATCCGGAGCCAGCCTCGGGAGCTGTCGCACGCGGGACACGTCCAAGCGTTTGTTGGCAAGGGTTGCGGGGAGGAGAAGGGAGGGGGGAAAAGAGGAGAGAAGGGGGAAGGGAGGGCGAGAGAGACGAAGTGTGGGGGTGACGCGCGGAGCAAGCTGGGAGTTGTAGTTCTCTACCCCCACGGCCATAGCCATTTTGTAGTCGGGGGACTACAACTTCCAGGAGATCAAGGGGACAATTCTAATGCGCCCCGGTAACAAGCGGTTCTCCCCTGGGGCGGGGGGCTCTGTGCACGCGCTGTGGGCTGCCCGGTTGCAGGTAGATGCAAGAGCCGTGGCAGCGGCTCTAGCTTGAGCTTTGCAGCCCTGGAGACAAGCTGGGGAAGGGGAGGGGAGAGAAGGGGAGTGGAGGGGGGGAGGTGGAGCGACAGAGCGTGCCATGCAGTGAGCCAGGGAGTATCTTTCAATTACACAGCTGGGTTCGGGGCCGGAGAAGCGCCTGGCAGATTGTTTAGAAGCTACTTGTAGAGTTCTCACCGACCTCTTGGCTACAGTGTCGGGGGTCTCTAATGTTTTCCTCGGAAGGCTTTCAGTGCTGTGGATGACGTGTGTTTTCGTAGTCTTGCTGAAGAAGTTTTCGGCTGGGGTGCCGATGGGCAATTGTTTGAGGATCCCTAACTTGTATAAAAGCAGAGTCCATTTAAAGTTGGGCTGGAGACCGACTCTCATTGGTTAGGGTGCTTGGAAAAAAGAGACGCGGTGCAGCCCTTGCTGTGGGGCTGCTGCTGCCTCTGCCGCCGCCGCTGCTGGAGTTGACTCTTCTGGTCTCACTGCTGCTGCAGCATAAACGTGACTTCCAACATTTTTATTTATCTTTCCTTTTCCTTTTCCAAGATGTAACTACAGATCAGACACTAAGGACCTTCACGTTTTGCTGATGTAGTTTTTGGAGGAAAAAAGGGGGGAGTGAAGGGCGTCGGTTTTTTTTTTTTTTTTTTTTTTTTTTTGTGTGTGTATGTGTGTTTCGGGGGAAATTTTCCATTATGAGTGTTTTACTAAAGTGAAATTTTTTTTTTTGTCTGCTTCGTCTTTGGCTTTTTTTTTCTTCCCAATTTCGGATTTATTTAGAGGCGAATCTGGCTTTGGGGGAAGAGGAAGAAAAGTCGGATTACAACCATCACCAACAACAATAAAAACCACCAGGATATTTTTTTTGCAAATTTCTGACGGCTTAAATTCATGAAGCAATTGTCCCCTTTTGCAATCAGCATTTGGATCTCAGAATGAGCAAGGAAAGACCCAAGAGGAATATCATTCAGAAGAAATACGTAAGTGTTCTTAACAACACATCTTTGACTTGCAGTTTTAAGCAATGGTTGTGAATGTCAAGTTTATAGATAATTCTGCTGCTGAAAGGTTTTAAATTCAGGGTCCGGCAAGGCTGTTTCTTTCTTTTTTGAGTGAGGGATTTTTCAAGCAAAGTCTTGTCCAGTCTGGTTACAAAAATACATTGGTGTAGAGATGCCCCAAGTGAATAAATTGACCTCAAATGACACAATCATAATCTAGTTTTAGATGAAAGGCAAAGCATTTCGGTGTTGCTTGAGGGGGTTGCAGTAATGTAACTAAACTGCATTCTCCAGCGGATTTGTCTATTGCAGTTTGCATACAAATGAACTATTTTATTATTAATTTTTTAAACTGAACTGTGTTTGTAAGCCCTTTAAGTTGAAATCGAGTGTCCGATTATGGCGATCTTGCTCCTTGCACTGCCACATCAAATTTAATGTATGTGGTCGTTTTGCTTATCTGGTTCGCAATAGAAACCAGTTGGGATTCACGTTACGGTGAATGCATTTGTTGGGATTGACTTTAATAATGGGGCAATGGATTAATTTTGTTTAAAAATTCATGATTTCCAGTTTTAGGGGGAAATATATAAGACCTAATGCTTGCAAGTGTGTGCATGTGGATGTATGTAACTATAAATAATTTCACTATTTTAACTGGGCTTCCGTAATTGGGTAATCTTCAAAGATTTTAAACGTGTGGGAATAGTTAAATATTTTGTTGGTAGAGCTACATTTTGATTGGCATGAGGAGTGTTTTTGTTTTTGTGTGTGGTGGCTTTTTTTTTTTTTTTAGTTGGGGGGGGGAGGGAGGGAAGAAGGAAGACCAAGGGATTAGCCAAATATGCACTCGAGCGATTAGTGATTTATCTACTTGCTTAAAATGAGAGAACCCATTTTTAAAAGACTACATCAGCATTCCAAGTGATGCAGTGTTATAAGAAACTTTTAGATGGAGACGCCAAATTTGTGTTTCCATTTTCTTTTTTTTTTTTTTTTTTTTCTTTTTTCTCGGTGTGTGTGAGGTGACCTTCGGGACATTACCTTTTAAAAAAAGGGACTTAATTTCATGGAAAAGCCAAATGACATAAAGAGTTAAATATCTTAAACTCAACGATGCTGGGAGTACGAGGTTGAATAATCAAGTGCAACTTAAAAGCTGTTCTCCAAAGAATTTACGAATTAAAAATACATCCGCATTGCAGAGGACTGGGTAGAATGGAGAAGACTAGTTTAAAACTCTTGCTATATAAAATTGCTTGGAGGCTCAACCTTGTCTGGGAAATGTCTCTACGCATCCTTGGATTTTGCTTGCCTTGGATGCATTTACTAAGCAAATTAAATTGGGGAGAACTTAGAAGATAGGGAGGAAAGAAAGGGAAAAAAAACCTCAACTACCCTTTTGCTAAGTTCCTTTGAGTTTTTTTTTTTTTTTTTTTTTTTTTTAACTGTGAAAAATTTAGCAACCAAACAAGTGCTGTCCAGACAGCTTTTCGATAAACTAGTGGCCGAGCCGGAGTCAATGCTCTTGTGTGCCCCCCTCTGCGTATCCAGATCTTCTGGGCTTCCTGTGTTTCTCCGTGGGAGAGTGTGTGTGGGTCTGAAGGGGAAGGGAGGGGAGGGGGCGTGTGGCTCCAGAAGGAACGGTTTTCTGTACTGCCAATAGGGGGCAGATTTCTGACCCGTGGGGAGGCTCCGACTCTTTCCCGGGTGGAAGGCCGGGGGTGTGTGTGTGGGGGAAGGGAGTGGAAACTGGGAGCCGATATTTGACGGCTTGCGAGCGCGCCGCCGCGTGCACGGTTTCTCGTGGGGAGGAGGGGTCGAGGGTGGGGGACGGGGGACGGATGCGGATTGGGGGAGGGGGCCCCGCTCACGCACAACTGCAGCGAGTAACCGACACGCACGCAGATTCGAGCATGGCGGCCGTGGCCCACGGCGACGGCCGTGGAGGCTGCCCCTGCCC
>JAJPUD010005096.1:0-144570 GCA_023553655.1 Myrmecobius fasciatus | reverse complement strand
GGACTGGAAGCGGGGGTGCTGGGGTGTGGGGTGGAGACGAGAGCGGAATGGAGGTACGCGCGGCCAAGGGGCGGTGACTACTGCTGCTGCTGTTGTGTATGGCGCTGCCGCCTCGTACTCCGTGGGCGTGTGTTGGGGGGCGGCATGGAGGATTGCACTTCTGTCATCCTCTCCGAAACCCGGTGCAACCTACCTAGTGAGTTCCTCACCTGGTGAGGGCACCTGGAAAGCCACTGACCTGAAAGCCAACATCCTGGACCTTTCTGTCTCTCTCCAATTAGGCAGAGGAAGAGACTCCTCCTTCCTGCAGAACTCTTACTTCTTTCCATCCCAGGCCCCCCTGATGGATTGTACTTATTATGGTAGTTCTGTTCCATTACCGGTTTGTTTAAAAAAAAAAAAATGGAAACTTCCGCCCAATGAAATTTTTGTCTTAGTTGGGTTACTGACCTTGTTTCTGGGGTGTGCTGTTGGGCTGGTGAGGAGGGGCCGTTTTCTGCAATGGGTGCTATCTTATCACACTTAAAATTATTCTGTGTGTCTGCGGGAGAGGGGGCGCGTGTGAGGGGAGAAAGGAATGGCACAGTATCTTTTTTTTTTTTGTCTCTAACTGAAAGGTTTTTCACATTAGTGGGTCTGGGGACCGTGACAGAATTGGCACTTTGCTGTCTGCCAATTTGCTCGTTGGCTCAGCTGTTTGCCGGAATGACTGCACGAATTTGGAGGTGATAGTTGTTGATAGACACCTTTGGGGAAATGGTTTGTGATGTTTTGTGTTTTAAAGACAACCTTGAAGCTCGTCAAGCGCATTGTAATCCTAAACCGTGCAGTTTTAATTGTACTGGGCACAACTCCCGATGCGGTATCTTTAAGGTACGAACGGTTTGCTTCCCAATGCCCTCATACATTTGGACGATTGGAAAAAACAAAGAGTTGAATATTTTGCTGTCTAGGCAGTTTCTGCTCTTCAGCTTGCTTGGTAGAGTTTGCTGGTGGACAGTTCCTAATCCAAAAGGGGTTAGAGTTGCCACCATCCATCTTGGTGTCTCCTGCCTTTAATATTGTCCTATAAATGTAAATGAGTGTTTCTGTCACAATAGGATAATTTTTCCTTACAAGAAAGTGTGCCTAATTAATTTCTAAATTAGCTCATTCTTGATTTGGGCAATTAGATTTGTTGTTGCTTTCTTTCTTCATTGTGTCCACCTAAGAGCTAGCCCTTTGATCCTCTTCCTGTTTAATGATGATAATAGGTCACATTTATACAGCAAAAGCTTTATATTCGTTAAACAATTTGATTCTTACACCACTCTGAAATGCTATCATAATCTCCAGTTTGCCTGTAAGGAAACTGGTTCAGAGTTTGTGATTTGTCCAGGGACAGTAATCAGTGTCACACAAAACAGCAGGCTTGTAATTAAAATAAAGGAATATTTTGACTTTAAAATCCATTTCTTCCATTGGGCCTTGTCAGGTTATTTCCTTCTTTCACCCATTTTCCATAGGTACAGAGAACTTGTGACTGTACATTTTTTAGCACTCTGCCTTTTCCCTGGCTATGTACCATCTTTCTGCTAGATCTACTCTGTCTGCAGAGAGAGACTAATGAATATTTGGATGTGAAAAGTCTAAAGTGCATTACTGAAATCAAAGGAAAATGATGTTTTGCAGCAATAAAAAGCAATTGGAAAAAACCTCAAAGATTATTAAAACAGATCTCTATTAGCCTTTACACCAGGCTAATAATTGACTTCAAAATCTCAAGTCTTTTCCTTGCTTACTGTAAAAGTAGTAATGAAACTCTCCAAAGTTACACCCACACAAAGTGTGTTAAACCTGTAACCACTGTATTGCTGGGCCCGAGTTGTTAACTGTTTTCATGTTTTAGGAATAACATCAGTGTTAACCCTGGTCCATTATTTCAGTTTTCCACTTCCAAAATAATCTTTTGGAGAGTAGAACTTAACTATATTTTTTTTGCATATTTTACATATAAGATAAGACAGGTTTTCTTTATACTACATGTTTTTAAATAAGACATTTAAAAAGAGAAAAATCCATATTTAGGCTATGGTTTATCCTTGACCTGTCTGAGGTGGATTGCTGACTAGTTACTTACTTGAATAAAGAAAGAGGGAGAGTCAGTAACAAAAGGTGAATTTACATATTACTTTGTAGTTCCTTCATTATAATCAGGGAATAATTTTTTTCCTGAAGTAAAATTTATTTGCAAGAACTGCTTAAAACACCTTGATTTACTGATAATTCAGAAAATGAAACCTTAGAATTTCTTAGTTGCTTAGTTCTAATCCTGTGGGTGCTCTGTAGAAGTCAAGCTTTATTTAGCACCAGCTGGACTGTCAAACCTAGTTTATACAAACTAAGTAGCTTGTAGTGGAACTGGAGGTGGATGGGTGGAGACACTTGGTTCTATAAGAATGGTCATTCAGGTATTCTTTGAGGTTGATTGTTTCTGAGATTAATGTTGCTGTTCTGGGTTGTTTTTGGTAGAGCAGAAGTGCTGATAATTTCCTTCTGAAATTTGAAAATAGTTGTCTTGATCTTAGTATTTGGTTAAATGTTTATTGATGGGGGTCCACTTTATCATAGTTAAGACACATAATGTGTATTTAAATACCGAAGAGCCAGGCTTTTGTGGTTAATATCTTTTCTAAAATGAGCAGAAATAAACTTTCTCACAGCATTTCCCCTAAACTACTCTTTAGTTTTCTATATGTCCTTTCTGCCCCCTTTTTTTTTAATACCTTTTTTACTGCTCTACTTAACTCAAGCAAATTGCAGCTTCTCATGTGACCCTCTCTAGCCTCTAGGCTAGATATTTATCACTGTAAAGTATAATTAGCATTGCCTGTGTGTATATTTTGTCCTGACTTTGTCTTTAGGTTAACTTCCCAGGAGATTCTGACACATCTTTTGCTGTCCAGTAAGTTCTACAGTTTAAAAACTTGGTTAGATCTCTTCATCTTCAGACAAGGGAGAAGTATTTTGTGTGAGCATGACACAAAAGGCTTTCTTGGGACAAGGAGGTGAGCCTAGGTTCCCTGATCTTCTGGAGTAGTCTAAATTTAATATATTCAAGTTGTAACAGGCATATTGATGCTAGCTTGGCTGGTACTTATGAGCTAGCCCAAGTTCAGAAATGAGATAATCTTCTGGTGATTTAATTGTTTTGTTTTATTATAACTGATGAAAACTGCCTACTAAGGTGTATCTAGACAATGAGGTATAGTGCCATGGAGTTAAGACCTGGGTTCAAGGCCTGTCTGACATCTCCTAACCATGTTTGACCATGGGCAAGTGAAACCTCTTTATCAGCCAACGATGTTCTAGTGTGAATTATACTCGTGAGTTTGTATCAGAAGTAATGCCTATATCAGGGGTTACAAACCTGGAGTCCATTAACCCTGGTTTATTTTTAATATTTTTGTAATTGTGTTTTGTCATCCTATTTTAAAACAGGATTCTCAGAAGGGGGGACCCATAGTTAGCACCTAATTGCAAAGGGGCTCTAGCTCACTGGCCTCTGGCCTACCTTAATGTCCGGAGATGGGAGCAGGATCAGCTGAGTGACTCTGTAGAAGAGGCAGGAAGATAGAAGGTAGACTCATTCCTCCCCTCCTCCAATCACAATTATGTTCAGCTTTATTTGCCTTTCTTACTACTTTTCTATATTAACCTTTAAGAGTCCTATCCCTTGATGAAAGAAAAACTGTGGCTTGACTTAACATTTTTGAGTTGAGAAAAGTATTCGAGATTTAGTTCAATATCCTCATTTTGCATAGAGGAAATTGGAGATGAGAGGGCTCAAGTAAACATTTAAGAAATATCTGCCATGTGTCCTGCATTGTGCTAGACCCTAAGCATCTAAAGGAGGACACAAGACAGTCCATTGTTGGGGAACTTCTAATGGGCAATCCAACAAGCTATATGGGATAGAGAGGAAATCCTGAACAGAGGGGAGGCACTAGAATTAAGAGGAGCTGGTAAAAACTTCTTTTAGAAGGGTTTCCTTTTTAAAGGAAGCCAGGGAATCGAGGATGAGGGAGCACATCTAGGCACAGGAAAAAGCTGGAGACACAAGTGCCTGGAGCCTTCGAGATTGGAGTATCTTGTTCTTGGAACCACCAGGAGGCCATTGTCTCTGGATTTGAGGAGTCCATAGTATGGGTAGTTAGTATAAAACATAAGACTGAAAAGAAATAGACTGTGTATGGAGATAGATTATGAAGGGCTTTGAATCAAGTAGGGTAAATGACTTGGTCATACAGTTAGTTGACAGAACAAAGCCTAAGACCCCAAGTCTCCTAACTTCCAAACTCCACCAAATAGCACTGCTAACTTTTTATTGAGATGCTGCTGCTTGTCTTTCTGGGAAAATAAGTGTGTTGGAAAAAGTATTGAATTTGGAATCAAAGAACCTAAAATCAAATGCTTACTTTGCTACTTATACTTATGTGCTAGTTGGCCAAATAGTCATCTCCAAATCTTTGTGACTGCTATTGGGATTTTCTTGAAAATTCCTTCTTAGATTTATTTTCAGATAAGGAATTAGGACAAACAGGGTTAAATGACTTGCTTGATGTCACTTGGCTAGTAAGTGTCTGAAGTGGATTTGAACTCCCATCCTCCACCTTCCTGGGCTGGCACTTTATCTACTTAATCACCTAGCTGTCCTTATCCTAACCTACTATCCTTCCCTAAATTATGTAAACTTGATGGGACTCAGTTTTCTTATCTGTAAAATGTGAGGGGATTATACTAATCTCTTATTCCCTCCTTCTTGCTCTCAAACTGTGATCCTGGATAGCTAGTCACTAACAGTTACTCCCTCAGAAGAGTATGAAGCTTATTATTAATGAATGGAGTTACTTCACAGGAGTGCTGGGAGGAAAGAATTTTAATGTTTATAAAGTGATATATAATATTGGAGTTATTCCTTAGGTAAATAAGTGATTTCCTCCTGTCAGCTCTATGAAGTAGGTGACATAAGGAATGTATTGTTTCTAGTTTTACAGATAGTGTCAGAAGTGAAATGACTTGCTTAGGGTCATTCAGTACTGGTCACAGCTGGATACAGCCTATGGCTGATTCTTCAGGATGAGCCAACAGGATGGTGTCACTCACCCTTGCTGGTGGAAATGGTAATGCAAGAAGCTTCTTGCTACTATTTAACAGAACCTTTTTAGAATTGAAGTTCTGGTTTGGAATCTTCAACAATTTCTTTTGGTAGTTTATAGAAGAAGAATGATTTGGCTCCTCCAAGTTTCCAAGCTGTTACCACTATATTAGAGGTAGTGCTAGGATAGAGAGGCTGCCATCTTCTGATACGTGTGCTGGCACTTGCTGACCTCCTGGTCAAGAAGAGGTTAGCCAGCTGCTCAAAATGGGGAGGCACCTTAAATTGAGAACATGCAGCTGAGCTACTTACTGCCTCCACTTTTCCTTGTGAGAAAAGAGAAAGTTTTAGCTTTCTAAAATGACCACTGCCAATCTGGCCTTCCACTTTCAATCCAGATTTTCCAGGCATCTCTCCCCAGTTCCCAGTGCCCATTACCACCAGGAGTAGGTTTTGTTCTGCAGTGGGTTTGGGACGTCATATATTAGCTTCGTAGAATTTAAATCTGGAAATGGATTTCATAATTATCTAGTCCTATCTCTGATTTTACGGCTAAAAAGTTTGAGTATAAGATTCCACAGAAATCAGTCTCATTTAAAATAGTTTTTTGAGTTTCTGCTTGATCCTGGACTTTCTCAGTTCAAATAACTCTCTGGATCAATTTTCGTCTTAGGCTAGAACTCTGAGAAGTAAGTGTAAGGCTCAAATCTCAAGCTCCCTTCTCATTCACCCTTTCCTATTCTTATTTGGGTGAAATCTAGTTAAAATGAACTTCCTGGACATGAAAAGGTTATAAAGGTCAGCTTTAGTATCTGGTTAGTGTGGAAGCCTTAGTTTTTTTCTTAGTGTCATTGTGTCATTGTTTTAGTTAAGGAGGGAGATTTATGGGCCTAAACCTAAAGGTTTTTTTTTTTTTTTTTTTTAGTCAACAGCTCTTTCTTCTCACTCATTATTACTTTGCATCTCTAAATTTTGAGTTGAATCAAGAGACTACCACACTATCCTTGGAATGAGTGCTGCCTTTTGACTCCTCCTTTCTTGATTTTCCTTTAAGGCTTATCTCAGGCCTTAAAGGCAGGCTCAGGGTAAAACTACTAATCACTGGGGTATCCAAGAAAGACACAAATGGTTCTTGCTCTCAAGGAGCTCCCATTCTAAATGGAGAGACAGTATTCAAACCAAAAAAATATAACAGCAGCAGGCAGTGGGTCTGAAAGGCTTCATGCAGAAGATGGGATTTGAGGCGCAACTTGCTTCCAGGCTTAGAGTACAAGCCAGAGAGAATTCATGGAATACTAGAGATGGATTGTTGCTGGATCAGAGAGAAAAAGAGGAGAGAGAGAGAGAGAGAAAGAGAGAGAGAGACAGAGACAGAGACAGAGACACTGACTAGAAAGAAAAGAAGGGACTGGGTGATGAAGGACTTTAAAAACCAAATAGGATTTTAGAAACATTTGATGCTGAAGGTAACAGGAAGCTGATGAAATGTTCTTAGAGACTATTTGGTTCATCCTTCACAGATGAGGTGAGTTAGGGGAGAACAAACCACTCATCCAGAGTCACAGACATCGGCATCTTGAGCTTTAAATTCCATTGTCATTGTTTCTCTTTCTCTTCCCCTCTTTCCCCTCTTCACTTCCCCCATCTGCCTGGTGAAAAGTATTAAACAAGAAATTGAATTGGATTGAATATTGTTTCAAATGTAATCAGATTCGTATATAATGTCAGTATGTTGGCAAGTGATTTTCTTTCTGGTCATGCAGAGCTTCGGCTTTATGCCACAGGAGTCAGCCTCCTCAGATTTCCCTTTCAGCCCCTACCATGTTCTTCCTGGTGTCATACTTAGTTGTGAAATGCCTGTCTCTTCTGCCTCCCTCAGCTTTCTCTCTTAAGTAGACAGTATAGACATTCTATTTGGGCAGGATTTTTTTGGGGGGAGGGAGGGCCCATGCTATGATTTCAGGGGGGAAAGAACAAGCATTTATTAAAGGTCTGGTATGTGCCAGGCCTATTGAAGTTGAGGATGGATTGGGTAGTTCATTGGGCCTGGAATCAGGAAGACTTCAGTTCAGAGATGGCTTCAGACACCAGCTATGTGACCCTGGACAAGTTACTTTGCATTGTTTCCCTCAGTTTCCTTATCTGTGAAGTGAGCTGGAGAAGAAAATGGTAAAACCATGTTAGTATCTTTGCCAAGACGATCATGGAAGTTGGACAAACTGAAACGACTAAACAACAGTATTTTGCTGTTGAGGAAACTGAGGCAAAGGGAGGTGAGGTAACTTTTTTCAGTTAGTCACTAGTAAAAGTCTGATATCGTCCTGATCCCAAGCCCGGTGTGGCTGCTGTGCTCCTTGATAAGAATGGCCCTGGTCATGAAGCCAGGATTTGCCAGGTGAGAATTGAGTCTATGTCTTCCCGATTCCTCAAGGGGTAGGCCTCACTCCTGTGATTTTAGTTTAGTAACTGAATGACTCTTAAGTTGATAAGGTCCTTCCTGAACCCCCCTGAGTGTCAGGCTTCATTTATAACTTCCTTACTCTTTGAAGAGAATTCACTTCCAGTCAGAGGTCACATGGGTCTGAGTCCCATTCAAATTCCCACTATCTCCCAAGTTTCAATTTTTTTTCTGTCTATTCTACATATTGCATTTATCCAGAGTTTAGCTGGATAGGAATTGAACCAGTAGGGTAGCAAATAACTTGGTAAGAATCACACTGGATCTCCTACCTAATGCTCGGTCTTAAGGTAGGAGGAACTAATGAAGTAGTGTGTTGGAGGGAGAGGGTGGATAGTATGCCCAAAGTGTATTATGTAATGGGAAAACTAGATTGCATTTTACAAGGGGAGTATGTTTTTTTGTTTGTTTTGTTTTGTTTGTTTTTTGCAGAGGCAATTTGGGTTAAGTGACTTGCCCAGGGTCACTCAGCCAGGAAGTGTTAAGTGTCTGAGGTCACATTTGAACTCAAGTCCTCCTGACTTAAGGCTTCTTTAGAGCTAATATCTAAACTAGACACTCTCTTGAGAAGCTCTAGTCTAGATTTTGAATACTAATTTTGTAGGCCTGTCAAGCTTCACCACACATGAAGAGGAAGCAAGGCCAGCGAACACTGAAAACATCATGAACAGCAGTTCTTAGTTACCATGAATCCTGGAAGGGCTTTAATAGATAATGCATGCATGCTTTTTTTTTTTTTAAAACCCCTCCATACTTCAGATGAGGTGTACACCATCTTTCTTAAAACCAATATTGTTTTCCCGTGATGGTTTATTTATTTATTTTTATTCTTTTGGTTGGGGACAGGAGATGGGGAGGTGTCCTAAGACATCAGACTATTCTCCCTCCTTCCATTCCCCAACAAAAATGACTTTAAATGAGCCATATTCTAATATTTCTAGTAACTGAACCATGTAGAACATCAAAGCCAGACCACTTAAATTCTCACTTTGCTACTCTCTTTGGCCTGGGCTGTTTTACAGTGTCTGCTTCAGTCTATGTGATAAGGAGTCAGAAGGATTAAGATATTTTAAAGAATAAAGAAGCATTATTATTATTATTATTATTATTTTTTTTTTTTGCTTTTTTGCTGAGGCAGTTGGGGTTAAGTGACTTGCCCAAGGTCACACAGCTAGGGAATGTTAAGTGTCTGAGGTCAAATTTGAACTCAGGTCCTCTTGACTTCAGGGCTGGTGCTCTATCCACTGCGCCACCTAGCTGCCCAAAGAAGCATTTCTTAAAAGACACCTAGGTACTAGGGACATAGACAAAAAATGAAACTCACTGCCCTGATGGAACTTACACATTATTAGTGAAGACAAAGAATACTATACCAAATGAATACAAGATAATTTTGTGGATGGTACTGATGCTTCTGGGCATCAACTAGAACAAGAATAAAAATTCAGCCTTGGAAAAGTTTGTGCCTTGTGAGTAAATACTTAGTCATAAAATAATTACAAAAAATTTGAAATGGTAGAACTGTGTATGTAAGGCTCGAATTCTTATACTGCTACTGTAATTGCCCGATTTGGGTAAGCTCTTGCTAAACAACACAAACCTAGAGACATTTGATTTGACTCAGATCCTTCTGATTAACTTTGTTTAATAGTTGAACCAGTTGAGATAAACGCTTTGCCTGCTAATGAATCAAGCTAATTCTGTTCCCTGGTATATGTAGGATTACTTGCCCAAAACTTTAAAAAGTATAACTAACTCTAAAAAGTATTAGTAACTCTAAAAAGATAACCATCAACTTTAAGAAATGCATCTGTTCTGGGACATTTGGTTAGTGACTTAGAGATATGGGTATTGATAAATGAGTATGCCTAAATAGAACACATTGATAAGTGAATGATGGATTAACTTTGGCAGCACCCCTTTTTATATATCTTTAAAAAAATATCATTTTAACTAAGTCTGGTTTAACTTCATTCAAAGCATTTTGTTTGTTCCAAGAGAGGAAAGAGCCATAGAATGAGAGAGTTAGTTTAGATCAAATAAACAGATACTGTAGAATCAAATTTAGTGCTTAAAGAGATCCTAAATGCCACCATCACTATCCCTTCATTTTCCAGATAAAACTTATCTAAATTGAAAGGAATACAAGATAGTTATTGGTAGAGATTAGAATAGATGGCATTTAGAAGAATATTCTTTTTGCTGTCAAAGGACAGAAAGTAGTATATATTAATTTCTTGGACTCTGGCACATGGAGATTATATCCAAATGCTTTACTTTGTAACAAGACCAAAACTCCATGTACTCATCCTGGAACTTAATAGTGTAACTTTAGATTTCCTCATCTGAGAAATATTATCAAATAAGATTTGTCAAGTGCTTAGCACAGTGCCTAACATTTGGTAAGTGCTTAATAAATGCTTGGTCCCTTCCCCCCGTATAATGGGAATAATACTATTTATCTCCCTTCCCATGTAGAATTGGGATAATTCCATAACTTCATTGATTTCTTGTATCCATTATTGTGTTTTCTCCTTCCTTAAGCTAGTTTGTATTTATTGGTGGCATCAGAAAAATGGGTGATGTGTGTGCATCTAATTCTTAGTTTATAGATGTTTGTAAATTCTCCCCTAAATGAAATTTAATGCAATAGTATTAAATTACACCCTTCTCAAGTTTATCAAAGTTAGCAAACTTTTCCTTTTTTCTCTCTCTCCACCTACCCCTCAACTCCCTGAACTTTCAGCAAAGTAAATATGAAAATGAGTAGGGAGGGAGAGAAGACAAGAACTAGATGATTTCCATACTGCCTTGTCAGTCTCTGAGTAACTAAAGGCTTGGCTGATTCTTGTTGTGTTTATGTGTAATTTTTTTTTTTTTTAGGATCTGGCCCACTTTCATGCTTATTTGTAGATAGATGGCTCAGGTTATATATTAATCTTGGAAAGTGTTGGAACATAGTTGACATTTAATGAAGGATTTGAAACTCCAGGTCAGTTAGAATAAATAACTAAGGTGGCCATGCCCAGTGTGCTTTAGCAGTTTCTTTGGGCCAAACCTATTTGCTTTCTTAAGGTTTCCTTCTCTCCCTACACTTTACCTTGATGTCTTCGGTACTTATGTACCTGAGCTTTTCTGAAAGATCTGTTATGCAAGAGCAAAATGTAAATTTTTTTTTTATTAAAAGCTTTTTATTTACAAAACATATGAGTGATTTTTCTACATTGACCTTTGCAAAAAACTTTTTTTTCCCAAGCTTTTCTCCTCCTTCCCCCCACCCCCACCCCTAGATGACAGGTAATCTAATACATGCTAAATATGTTAAATTATATGACAAATACAATATATGTATACATATCTATACAGTTATCTTAGTGCACAAGAAACATCAGATCTAGAGAGAAAAAAAAAAGGAAAAGAAGGAAAACAAAATGCAAGCAAATATTCACAGAAAGCATTAAAATACTGTGTTGTGGTTCACACTCAGTTCCTTCAGGCCTCTCTCTGGAGGTATATGACTATCTTCATCGCTGAACAATAGGAACTGGTTTGAATCACATCATTGCTGAAGAGAACCATGTCCATCAGAATTGATCATCATATAGTCTTGTTGCTGTGTATAATGATCTCCTGATTCTGCTGATTTCACTCAGCATCAGTTCATGCAAGTCTCTCCAGGCCTCTCTGAAATCATCCTGCTGGTCGTTTCTTACAGAACAATAATATTCCATGACATTCATATCCCATAATTTATTCAGCCATTCTTCAATTGATGGGCATCCTTTCAGTTTCCAGTTTCTTGCCACTACAAAAAGGGCTGCCACAAACAAAATGTAAGTTTTTAAAACTACATTTTAATAATTCGGATGGTGTGGTTTAGACCTTCATTCCTTTGTGCAAGGGTGCTTATATTTTTTGTATTGGTCGATGTCCCAAGAAACAATGTGTGGGGAGGGGGTTGGGGGGGAGGAGGGTAAGGTTTTAAAATGAAACTTAAAAGTCATCATGTTCATCATTCTGCCCTGCTCCTCTCTATTTTGGTTAGGCAGGCTCCCATGACCCTTTAGAGATGAAATAATAAACCCAACAACTTATTTAAAAAAAAAAACCAAATAAAATTGCCTCCTTCCCTCCACTATTATGATGCCCAGAGCTCTGAAGTTCTGTTTATACTATTTTTAGCTTGTAATAATCTTGAGATGTTGGAGGATAAAAGGGTCCATGTGAATGTAAAGCATTTAATAAGGAGCCATGGTCTGTGGAATACTCCAGTTAAATTGGTAGCACATGGCTTTCATCTGCCTTGAATGGCTTTGGGAATGTTGTCTTGCCTTGAAGTTGTGTGGTATACCATGACACCACAAAGCTTTGTCCTCCACATATGACATGAACTTGCTTTTCAGAATGGGCCCCCACTGTTCAGCTGTGTCTGCTGCCTTTGATAAATACCCGAATGAAATGGTAGGTTTCTTATGTATATGAGGTGTGCCAAAAATTTTGATTACTTAAGTTCAAACTGCACTCACCTTTTTGGGACACCATGCATAGGTAGCAGTGATAGTTTACTGAGTTAGAGGAGAGTAGACTCGTCCTTGGGAATTTTAGTCGAGTTAAAGCAATTTTTTGTTCTCCTTTCTCAGCATGAATCTTGACTATATTAGGGACAGAAGATGAACTTGGCTCTCCTAGGAGCAGATGGTTTCTTTGATCAGACTTGAGGGAAATTCACCACATTTCTAAATTTACAAGGTGAATAGATTAAATTTTGAGTAATCAGCTGTGCAACTATTCTAGGCATTTGGTGGTTTTACCCTTGCAGTTTCAGCTTGTAATTTAAAAAATTTAAAGTATTTAGTTTTAAATTAAAGGCAAACACTCCAGAAGCAATAGTATTGCATCATAAGAGTTTTTTTTCTCTCTAATAAAGATTTTTCTCTTTAACGATGCATGAAGGTAGTGTCCAGTGGTGATTGCATATCTGAGTGGCAGATAGCAAATTTCTAGTTAAACTTCTATCAAGTGAAGAGGGAGGCCTAGAGAAGGTCTGGATTTAATGGTGAACCAGGGTTGATGAGATTTAAGCTTTTTTAACCTCCCCCTTTTTTGGGGGACAACTTGTGACTGCTACTATATGAGTTTCTTTTGTGTCTTTAAAAATGTTTTTCAATAACCTTTTTTCTGTACTGTAATCCTCAAAACTACTGTTAAGGATTCCAAACCATTGTGGTTTAAACTAGCTGGAACCCGAAAGGTGGTTGACAGAGTGAAAGGAAACCTCTTTTAAAATAAAGAACGCATTTGGCTTGACTGGTGATCCTGAAGTTTGAGCTTAGAAAGGCCAAATCTCATAGCTAAAGGGAACAGGGCATCCTTGTTTTATACCACTGGATCAGTTCCCAGCCCTATAACAGAGCTCATCAGTTAGGATCATAAGATCTTAGATTTGGAATTTAGAACTGGCAGGAACGGATCTTAAAGGTCATTTAGCCAGTCTGACCTTGTTTTTAGTTGAAGAAAATGAGCTCTAGAATTGACTTGGTCGCTGTGACACAGTCCTTAGTCCTAAAGAGCTGGGATTGAACTCTGGTTCTCCAGTGACAAATCCAGTGCCTTTTCCACTCTGTTGCAGTGTCATGTCAGCTTGGGCTGTTATCACAGACTGAAAGCTTGAGAGGGGGCCTTAGAGGCCATCCATTGAGGCCAGTCCCTCAAGATTGTCCAGCTAAGTGCCAGGATTTGATGATTAATAAATCCAATTCTCTTTGCTCCATCTCATACTGCCAACACAAGCTAAAATTGAGAAGTTGCTGAACTTCACGTTGCCCTGCTGGATTGTCATATTATCCAGGATAAGATTGAGTAAAACTATCCACCTAAAATAACAGCTCTATTGCTACTATGCCTGTGTATATAACAAATACTCAAAACTCTAGTGATGCTGATACTGACCCAAAGGAAATTTTGTTGAAGGCTGATGTGAATTTATACTCAATTGGTTTAATAACATCTGAAAATGAGCCTAAAGTATGTGTGTGAGGGATAGAGAGAAACCCTTTCCATTTTTCATTTAGTTGTGAAATTTTTTTAGCCATCAGAGACTTTAGCTCCAAATGAAACATTTCCTAGCCAAGTTAGTTGTTTTTCCTCCTCCAAGAGAATTGCTGAAGTTGTCATATTATTTCTATCCAGAATTTGTTGGAGCAGTAAGCTCCAAGTCTCAGGGGAGTGTAAATAATGATGATTATAAGGGAGAATCAGTTTACCTAGGAAAGCCATTATCTTTGACTTGCAAAGCTTTTATAGCCATATTTTGTGTATAGTTGTTTAATACAAATGGGGGGCCTTGATGTGCCTTTTGTAAAAGGAGTCTTCTTGCTCTTTTGTACATGGAGGGCATTCCTAGAAAGGTGTCATTTTGCTCAGTCATAACAACTTGTTTGTCTGGACAAGCTTGATGCTGCAGAAGTGATGCTAATGGAGCCTGCCTGTGGGATTTTCCTTTTAAATCACTTGCTTTTGCTCCTAGGAAAATCCCTGCTGATTGTGTCAGGATGGGTAAAGAGTACCATTCAAATTGACCAGCATTTGTTGAGCACCAACTCTGTCAAAGCCTGCAGTAGGAGATACTTGCTTCATTTTGGACTCTTTTCAACACCACCTGAGCTCTGTTTTTCTCTACTTTTTTATCCTTCAAACATAGAAGGAGAGAGAGAAAAGGAGAAGGATGTAGGGGGAAAGGGGGAGAGAGAAAAGACTCATAAAGACTCGGATTTAAGTGTGTCAACTGGGGGATTAGAAAGCCCTGTTGAGTAAATGGAATCAGATTGTTTCAAAAACAAGTTGGGGATTCTTGGGAAGAAAGGAACAGGAAACCTAAATTTGTACCCTTTACTTACTACTCCTGGTGTCCAATTCCAGAGGGAATTCTGAGAAATACTAAGATAGAAGGCAGTTGGTATAGTGGAAGGTAGATTTCAAGGTAGCTTGAAATCTTAAGATCCGCTATTTCTCTAAACATTTATTTTGTTGTTTTTGCAAGACAATTGGGGTTAAGTACCTTGTCTAGGGTCACACAAGTAGTAAATGTTAAGTGTCTGAGGTCAGATTAGAACTCTGGCTCTCCTGACTTCAGGGCTGATGCTCTAATCCACTGTGTCATCTGTCTAGACTCACCATTTCTTTAAATTGGGTAACCTTGGGCAAATCACTTCACTTCTCATTCTATAAAATAGAGATTGATTTTCCTAACTTTTAAGACCCTTTCCAGCTCTAACTACACAGTCCTAGGATTTCACATCCCTTGGCATCTTTCTTGAGTTGATGATAGAGGGACTCATTCACTTTCTCCCCATGTTTTTGCTTCTCTAGCTTTTTACCCTGGAGTCTTATCTCCTTGACCATTCTTGGATTTTTTCTCCATCATTTAAACATTGCTTAGTATGAGGAGGGAAATTACCTTGTTTTCCTTCTGTATCTTTATAAACACCATTGCCACAGTGAAGCGTTGCAAAGTCAAAAAGCCATGTGTGTTGATTTGTATAACTAATGCCCACCAACCACTGGTTTTCTTCCTGAGCTCCTCCTTCATACTTTAAGCTTCCATGTATTCCTGAACTTCCTGTGAAATGTTAAGCCTGAGGATAGCTCCTTTGGAATCACCAAGACAACTTATATTGCAGAGAACTGTTTCCTTTTTGCTCAAATGGTCACATTAGACTGGACAGTAGAATTTCAAATTGTGCTAATTTTTCTGTGTGTGTGTGTGTGTGTGCGCGCGCGCACATTTGTAATTGTTAGCTGTGAGTCTTTTTTATTAAATTGACCATTGCTAGAAGCCTAGTTCACTAAATAAACCATCACCTTTCTTTCTGGGAAGAGATGATTAGGGGAATGTAAGATGGGCTTTATGTACATCTTTGCCTTCCAAGTCCTCAGTGGAATGTCCAGGCCTTTTCCCTAGGCTTGCTTTCTTTTATTTTGCTATTTCTTATACTGATGTTACTTTTGCAGGGAAGAGCTGAAATAAAATTCTAGCTAACTATTGATTTATCTATTCATTTTTATTCTTGCTTGGTCAGAAGTCTTTTTTGGGGGGAAGGAAGGACTGGGTTGTTGTGTGGGGCAGTGCCTCTTCAAGAGGGAGAAGGACTTAATCTTTTTGTGACAGATAGATTTAACAAATATTTATGCAAGTGTTTCCTAATTTTTTGTTTTTCTCTGATTGATGTAAAATTTGATCAGAAGTGAATTACAGAAATTTTTCCTAGTGTTTTTTTCTTTTCTGGTGGGCCATTTGTCTACCTGCTTGAAAAAAAAAATCTTCTGGAGGTGAGGTACTGGGGAGTAGAATGAAGTCTTCATTTAATGCATATTGTAGATACCAATAAGTTTGTCATCTTTTGTTTCTGAAAATGCTTTGCAGAAATGCATGTCAGTATTTTTCCTAGAATTTCAAATCCCTTTGTAAGTTAACTCCAATTTCTGATTGGAAAAAATTTGGTGGGGGAGGCAAAGACTAACAACTTCTCTTTGACTGTTTGGTGATGCTTCGAAATGCACAGACTCTTCAGTGCCAGGAGAATTTCTGCTGTTCACATCATGCATTTTTGACAGCAAGAATCTCTGTTCCAAATTTACTTTGCTGTCAGTCATTAATTTGGTCTAACTAGTGGAGTGTCCTGACAGATGCTTGTATTAAACATTTTCTTCTTAATTCTCTTAAGTGATCCAGAATTTGTGGTTTGGTTGGGACTCCTCATTTTGAATGGGAGAAGTTGTGCCTGTGGATGAAACACTTGAAAACCTTAACTTGGCACTGGAAATTGGATATTCTCTGATGCTTTTTTTTTTCCTTCTGTGATTCTACACACACCTACCTATAACATACCCACACTTGTGCCATTTGAAAGCAAATATAGCTTCCTTAGTTCTAAAATTATTTATTAGAGCTACTTTTAAGAATTAAGATAGATGCCCTAAAATGTAATGCAGAATATTTTTTCCAATAATGCCTAGGTTAACAATGATAGTCTTGCTGTATTGTGCAAAAAAGGCTTCTGTTCAGCCCCAGCTGGGTTTCAGGCTTAATTCATTGCTCTATGGTGGGATCACCACAGCTGCTGTGGGGCCTTTACAAATGCAAAAAAGCTGTCAGTGTTTGTTTCATCAGCTGCATAAGTGATGAGGCCAAGTTGAGGAATCCATTCCCCCCAGTGCTCAGTGTGCAGGCTGTAAGCATTGTTGTTTACAGAATTAGTGTGTTGGAGCTTTAAAATAGTTGGCACTTCGTCCGTCTTTTAAAAAGCACAAGACGGAGGAACAGAACCAGTTGGTTGTCCTTGTAATGTTGGCCCGACCCTGCCTCATCCCTCTTTCCCTCCCTTCTCTCCCTCTCTCTGCCTCTCCCTCTCTCTGTCTCTCTATCTCTCTGTCTCCCCCCAACTCCCCTTCTTCCCCCCCCCCATTTCTCTTCCTCCTTTATCTTTAATAGGTACCTCTACAGAGTAGTACATCGGATTCTTGCACAGAATTCCACATTCCAAACTAGAGCTGTCTTGATCATTGGACTTCGTCATTTAAAACTACTGGCTAATTACTGTTGATTTTGGCCTCTTTCCTATCTTTGAGCCAGGGACTTTAGAGTGACTTCATGTGTTTGGACCATGATGTTAAAAAAACAAAAACAAACAACTTGCCTTTTATTTTTGGTGGGCTAGTCCAGGGTAAGGAGCATCTGTAGGATTGTTATTGTTTTTTCAACAATATTTTTTTCAAAGTCTGAAAACCTGGGTTCCAGTCTTGCCTAATAGCAGGGTAATTTTAGGTAAGTTCATGCACCACTCAAGCATCAATTTCCTACTCTGTTAAATGGGAATAACTGATACTTGTAATATCTGTTGGGATGATTAGATGAAAATGTACCAAAAAAGGGCTTTTTAAATGATAAAAGATTATATATGTGTGTGCACACACACATGCTGTTTGTTGTTGATGAGAATGAAATTGAAGGTTATTATTATTTTACTTCCTTCTTTGCCACATGGTTAGTTTAGGATCCTGAAGTGTGTTGGCTGTAGGAAACACTGGACCAAGGTATCTTCCAGCCAATTAAGGAATAGTTCTGAAGGGCTGCAGAGGTTGCTGTCTAACAATATGAGGCAAACTCTTTCCCTAGGGGCTAAGTGTGCTGTGTTGGCAGCACTTCCTATCCCTTTTGGTCTGAGCATAAAAATGGGAATGAAGCCCGGGATCTCTAGAATGCAGTGTGGAGTTATCCCAGGCTACCTTCATTTCTTGTAATTTTGCCTTTAAAAATAACATAAATAGGATGAAAATATAGGGGATTCTCAGGAGTGGGGGTGATGGGCAGTGGATTAGAGTAAAAAGTGTGTGTGTTTGTGTGTGTGTGTATTGTGAATGTATGTGTGCATGTACGTGCACACAATGTACCTTTTTACACTAGTGGTAGCGACCTGTATGCAGATTGTAGTAGGAAGTGACTTTATGAGTTGTTAAAGGCAAAAACATTTATCACCTGGTAGTCTGTCCTGGTGATGAGTTTCTGCACTGAACTAGATTAGTCCACTGAATATCTGTGTAGTTCTGGACAAATCACTTAACCTTTCAATGCCCATGATACTGAGGAGGTGCAGGTCTGCATTTTTAGAGAGAGTTCCCTCCTTGCCAATTAAATCTCTGGTCTGGTGCGAAAAAGTAATATCAAACTCCTTCCATCCTCATTCTTTTAACTTAAATTTCATTACTGATCAGAATGAATTCTAATAACTTTGCCAACCAATAATCAGTCAGTGCCTGAAGTTTTCCTCCCCTTCTAACTTTCTCATATTTGGACAGAAGTGTCACAGAATAAAAAGGACATAAGAATAAATTAATCTGTTGTTTGTGTTTATAAAACAGAAGTGAAGGGGGCCCTGGGAACCCTAAGTAGGCTTAGGGATAGCCTACTACTTTGTCCTCCAAATGTTTCCACTTTTGGAAGTAATAGTCTCTATTTCCTTTTAAGGTTTTTGTAATTATATTGCAATCTTATTTTTGTTTTGACGTTACCTAGAAATCTTATAGTCTTCCTCCTCCCTCCAGAAAGCTAACCAACAAAGCAATTTTTAGAAGAAAGAAAAAGGGGATCATAATAATTAAATCTAATTAACATACTGAAAAGGTTTTGTGCAATATTTCACATCTGTTCATTTCTACCTCTTTGAATGAGAAGGGGAAAAGTCTCTTTTCACTTCTCTTTTTGGAGTCAAAGTTTTTTTTTTAAATCATTTCCACAATTTTGGATTGTTTTGCTATGATTATTATTTCCATTTACAATTTTAGAGCCATTCTGTGAATGTCCTTTAAGAGCACAGTATTGTATTCTTTTCACATACTACAATCAGTATGTGAATCTTTTGTTTCGTCTAATTCAAAAAAGTAGTAGTATAAATATTTTGATTTGATATTTTATATATATATATATATATATATATATATATATGGAACCTTTCTTTATGTAATTGACTTCCTTGAGGATACATTTGGGACAGTGGAATCTCTGGATCTCAAAGGTTATGAATATTTTACTTTATGTACAAAATTCTAAACTGATATATGGATATATCAGTTTTTAGCCCCACCACCAATTCATTAAAGTGTCTGTCTTCTCACAATCCCTCTAACATGGACTAGTTTCATCTTTTTTTAAATCTTCGTCATTTTTCTGAGTATCATGGGAAATTTTAGGGTGATTTTTGACAAATCCTGCAAAAATAAATTTTCTCTGTGCTTGGGGAAATACAAAAATGAAATTGGGACCTTCCAGAAGCTAGCATTCTATTTGGGGAATTTTACTTAGTCTATTATAATTCTACTAATCTATCTACATTTACTTACAATTTTTAAATTTAATTTTTATTCTGAGCTTAAACACAAATGAAAAAGATTGTTGTATATGAAATTGTGAATACCTGACCTTCCAGGAGGCATAGTAGTGGCAAGAATAGTAATAAAACAAAATGAAATTGTCATTCTGTGACTAATTTGCAAAGTTTAATTAAAAACTTGGTGATAAAAGTCAAAGAGCCTTTGTTTTTTTAAGCCTAGCAATGCTTAACACTTCAGGAAACTACCTGCTCTACTGTGTTTCTTCTGGCCAGGTGTATATATTTTTATCTTAAGTTGTGGTACGTGTTCTCATTTTTATTAAGATTCTTAAATAATAGACTTAGACTTGGAAGTCCAACATTTCACAGATAAGGAAACTGAGGTTCAGAGAGAGGCTTATTTAAGGTCAGCAGGCTAGGAGGATAGCATTTTGAGTCCTTTTTAGAAACCTCTTCCAAGTCGTGAAATAGTGTTCTGTGAGAAGTAAGGATTTATGAATGGAATTCATGGACAGTCACCAACATTTGATTTTTAGCTAATTTGGTGGTGGTAGCTTAAATAGGATGGATTCTTTGTTTTTTCATGTTTGTTTCAACAACTGACACTTTCCCAACATATAACTCCTTTTAGATAACAATTAACTGTTTTTAGGAAAATATGCTAACAGGGGAGGACTGTATCTATTTACTTTGACCACTATATTTGACTGGAATTTTGTTTCTTTTCCTTTCTTTAGATTGCTGTAGTCATTATATACTGTATTTAAGTCTTGAATCTTTAAGTGTTTCCCTGACTGATTAGATTTATCTTCCAGAGACTTCCTGGTACAGGGAAATCTATTGTATTATACCAATAGCAGATCTCACCTCTCCTCCTTTACTGCAATATCAATTTGTTTTTTTTTTTTTTTTAAGTGTCATGATTAAGGATAGGAGTTAAAATTGAAATGTTGCTTTGTGAAAATCTCATGAGATCACAGCAGCAGCTCAGCTTGGGTTTGCTCTGCATGATAGTGTTTTAAACTTTGAATGCATAAATTGCTAGGCTCTCTTGGAGTTTCAACCTTTTCCTCTCTGACCAGGTCTTTTACCAAAGCTGTTAACAACTATTAGATTGACTGACTGATAGTTTGACTACTTCATTTCCCTGAGAAAATAGCTGAAAGATTGGGCACAGCTCTGCATCAGAAGAAGCTAAGACATGGATAGTATGGGAACTTGAGCCTATAAGTCTTCAGTAGCTGGTAATAAATAGCATAGCTTGAAGAAATGGACTTTCTGATTTTGGGTCTGCTGTATAGAGTGGAACTCTATATCTGGGCAAATCTGTAAATAAATGGAGTGGGGAAACAGGCTGCAGACTGTAGGTCTTCTGGTGAGGATTTGGGGAGGACTGTTGGGTCTGGTAACCAAGCTGCTCTTCTCTTAACTTAGGAACTCTTTAAGCTGTGAAATCAATTATTCCTTTAAAAAAAAAACCCAAACAAACAAACAAACAAAAAAAAATCTTAATTTTTTTTTCCATTTGTTATATGCAGACAGCATCCACTTTAGCAGAAGTCTATGAACTCAGAATATTGAGCATGAATGAAAGAGAGGTCTAGTGAAAGAGTGAGTCTGGATCTTTTACCTCTGTTACTTAGTCATAACCTTTGAGCTTTATTGTGAGGAAAGCCCTGTTAAAAAATCCTTAATTCCATCTCTTAACTGTTCTCATTCATCAAAAGTGTGTCTGCCTGGAGCCCCATTTTGTGGAAGATCTAAATGAAGGTATGTTAATTCACATACCTGTTTCACTAAGCATTAACGCATGCCTACAAAGCTCTTAAAACAGTTTGTAGAGTGCTCTCCTCACAACAATCCTGAGAGTCTTAGGTAATATAAATATTTGCCATAATTTACTGATGTACCATAGCTCTGAAAGTTTGGTGACTTAAGGTTATGAGACCATTTTAGTGATTTGATCTCAATTTGATGAGGGCTGCTTTTGTCAGATCTATGTGCAGGTCATCATTGGAATTTGAATTGTAATTTTCATTGTGTTTGAGAGGACAGGGGGACTAATACCCACTTATCCCATAACACATTCAGAAGCTATCCTTCCTTGTTACTTGAATCCTCCTAAATGGTAGGATGCTAGGTGAGTAAATGGGTGAGTGTCTAGGTATCTAAGGGAGAGGTCTCCTGCTGGTTTGGGTCCTAGAATGCTCATACATAATACTGGATCAGAACTTTGAAGTCTTGTTAGCATTAGGCTTAACAGAGGTTGTTAGTAATTTACACCTCTTGGCAGCTATGTATAAAAATGTGGATTAAACACCAGGAAGGGTGAAAATTGATGGGGTGCCATTAAATTGCGTACTCAAGGTTTTAAGGTACTTAAATTCTTGGCAGAAATTTTGATAAGGAGGTACTGTGTACTGCTGCATTTCTTTGTCTTTCCAGAGAGAGACAGACAGATAAAGAAAAATTGGCATATTTGGACAGACAGACAGATAAAGAGAAAGAAATTGGCATATTTGACCTGGATGGAACTTAGTAACTACAGTAATTTTCTGAAAGCTTCTTTAAGGTCACCAAACTCCCCCCACAAAATTTCTCAACTTGTAGCTGCCTTTGGTTAGCTTGTTTCTACTAATAGAAAGTAAAGTTTGTTGCCTGGTATGTTTACTTTCTCCTGTGGAGTCCCACTTATAATTCTAATACTTTATTAGGCCAAGCAGAATGGTGGCCATTCTTCCTGTTAAGCTTATTTTTAGAGATCCTAGACCAAATTCTCTATTAAGGAAGGATAGGGAGATAGATAGGGGTTATAATGTAGAACTGCAGCTAATACTCCATCTGAAGAAATCTGTACTTCCTCCTTACCACAGAATGGGGGCTAGTCATTCTCTAGAACCTTCTTAGAAAGGGGTAGTAAGTAGCTTCTAAAGGGGGGGGTTAGGTCAGATGGGAGGGGGGCAGTAAGCCTCTAAAGGGCTCCTGAGATCTTTTTTTAAGAGCCTTCGTTTTGCAGGTCTTTCACATGCACATGTCTCCCATTCCTCCCTCCATTCTCCCCTGCTGTCTTGTAAATCTCCCAGTTGGAAATTTTTTACATGGGAGAGCGTCTTCCTGTGTTGCAGTTGGCAGAACACTCCCACACAGCTGCGAGGAATTTGCTTTTTCCCTTTCTTTCACAGCTCCTCTCATTTAAAGGCATTAGTACAACCACAAAACAAAATAAAACTTGAGGATTTTCAGAAGTTGGAGCCAAGTTTAATTAAAGTCAAGGAAGTTGGGGATGCTGGCCCTTTTGTTAGACCTTTTAACTCAGATATGTGCTTATGGACGGCAAGGTGGAGGATACCAGTGGCCCTGCCGGAATCTGGGCATTTTAAACTTTATTGGCCTTTGGGGCTGGAGTGTTCTGGGAGGGAGTGCCCTGCAACTTCTCCAAAGATGTGCTGAGCTGTCCCAGAGTGGCCCATCCAGTGTTTTCTTGTCACAGCATGTTGTGGTGGTGTTTGCTCGTGTTATAGGGTGTAAATGACAACACTCTTCCTCCTTTCTCTGCCCCTCCCCCACCTCCACTAAAAACCACCATTGGAATGAACCCATAAACAGATGTACTGCCAGGATCCCCCCCCCCCCTCCCAAGCAGGGGAGATGGCAGCCTGTCTGGGCTTTTTGTTGCCCTGTGTGATTCTTAGCCCCCTTACCTTCAGCTGTATCTGGAGGTGTTAAAGAAACAAAACAAAGACCAAAACTTAAACCCGATTTTGGAGATAAAGTTGGGGAGTTGAAAGAGGGGAAGCATTTTGGGAAATTGTTAACATTTCTTACAAATGCTCATAAACAACTCACTTTGACTATGGCCAAACACAGCCTCCCAGTGTTGTTCAGGCATAATTTATGCATGAGAAGCTTTCTTTGGATGTATAGACTCTTAGCCAAATCAGTGTCTTCAGGAACCCCAGAGTAAATTAGTGATGTCTGATAGACCTCCTCCCCTTCTCTCTCCTCCCACCCCCAATTGATTCATAAAGAATTTGGAATCATAAATAAGAAGGGAGTTCTGATATTTAGCCTGTATTTTTTCCTAAGATAACTGTATGACATCAAAGTTGGGAAGGTCCTCAGAGGTCATTTTGCATTTCAATAATAACTCCCTTTTCATCTTTCTCAGGTGTTTATCTAATCTTTATTTTAAGACCCTTAAAAAGGAAGGACCCACTCTTTTATTTAGAAAGCTAGTCTTGATCCTCACAATGCCTCATTCTTTGTAGAAATATTTTATACTTAATTTTATTGTTAATGTGTTATTCTCTCCAACAGAACATTGCCTCCTCCAAGACAGGAATTCTTTTTTATTTTTGGTCTTTACATATAACAGTGTCTGGCACATGGTGGGAACTTAATAGATTATTATTAAATGGATGAATTTTGGATTATAGTTACCTGTGATTAGATACCAATTATATGAAATTGTACTTCCTCCATGAGAGATTATCCTAAGTAAACTTTGTATTTCCCTCTTCTCTTTTCCTCCTTCCAGACAGATTGCTATATATCCAGGAGAAGCTTTTAATAAGTGTTGAATTTAATGCTTTCCCTTAGAAAACTTCAAATACTTTTTGGAGTTGTTGAAGAAAGTATTTTTGTTGAATTTTGGATTGGATTTTGTGGTCTCTACAGATTTTTAATTATGAGAATCACCTGATGTTTTTATACTTTCACAAGACTTTAGCGTTCCATTTGATAAGGGAAGGGCAGACTTTATGTGTGGATCCAGTCCTCATTTTACTTCCAGGGCTCTTCTTTGGAAATTACTATGCTAAAACTCTTCTCCTAATCCCCCAGCTCCTGGCTCCCTTCCTGATGTTGTCAGAACACTTTAAAATGGTGATGTTCCCTTCAGAAAACTTAGAACACTTGAAACATTTGAAAATGCTGATTTTTCTACTGTAAAATTTAGGAGGGCCTTGAATTGATGCTTTTATTTCTGGTGGGTTTTTTAAAATTAGCTTCTAATTATTTTGTAGGGAAACATCTATTTTTCTCCCCTAGAAAAGGATATTAATTGTAGCTTTACAACTTGGGACAAACAAGGAAGAACATTCTTGGCAAAATAGTATAGTGGATTTATAATCAGGAAGTCGTGGCCCCAAGTTCCTTCAGCTCCCTAAAATTCAGTCTCCTTATCTGTAAAAGGAGTAGGGGTTAGATGATCTTTAGGGTCCCTTTCAATGTTAAATCTGTGATCTTAATATAAGTGGCACTTAAGTCAGTTTTGTAAGGATCAAATGAATGTTTTTTTTTAAGCATTACATAAATATCAGTCATTAGCTCAGATGTTTATTAAGTTCCAGCTATGTATAACACATTGTGCTTGATTATGTCTGTGTGTACACAGAGGGATCAGGCTCCATCTTAGCCCTTGTTTTCTGCTTATTGAGGAAACTGGTATGGTGGTTTTTGGTCTGTTTCCTATCAATGAATGTGAAAAGATCTTTTCTTTTTATCCTCAGTGATAACATGGAGACCAAATGTTTTCTGAGTTTTATCTATCACTCCATTCTGGCAGGAACATGTTTTATTTGTGCAGTGAGAACCATGGAGGTTAAAGGGGGAGGGGACTGCAAAAGGAATGACAGTCACAATGGTGGCTTTAAAAAGCATACAATTATCTTAATTCATTTTCTGTCATCCTAGTAAACTAAAGGAGATATAATAATTATATTTGTCAGCTCATTTAAAAAAGTTAAAATATAAAGGTGAATTTTCAGATCCCTGAAGTAATTTATGGAGAATACAAAAGAGTCGTAGTAAGTCTTTTATGCTTGGTCATCTTATCTCTTGGTCAGCCAAAATAATTGTAGTGATAGCTTACTTTTTTTTTTTGTGCTATTTTTAAGGCATACTAAGAGACTTTGTTCACATCTGCACACCAGGTCAGAATGGAAACTTTGGGAATTGATAAATGAGTGACTTGTTTAGGTTCAGAAGCTAGCAAATTTCAAGACCTAGAAGTAGAATACAAGGCTTCAATACAAAGTCTACACTTGAAGACTCATCATTTTTCATTGGAACCAGATTCTTTTGAGTTTTTGGTTAAGTAACCAGAGAAGACAATTTTTTTAAATAGAGGAAGCCATATGATGTGATGTCTTCTATTACAGTCCACTGTCTTTCAGTGAATTCACAATCTTTAGAAGAGCTACCCAAAGTACCCAGAATCTATCCTTTTTATGGATGCAGTACCAATTTTATTATCCTCTGTTCTTGCTGTGCCACTAGTCCATGGCCTTTTTCAGTCATAGGTGTCTTAAGTGACACCTTTATGACACCTTTTCCTCCTTCCCTCCTCTCCCCCCCATCCTTTTGTGCTCTCTGGGTCACCTATAGTGTAATTCCTTTGACATCTTGCTGTTAGCATCACTAGGAAGCATCACTTCCTGCTTATCCTAACTTTTAAAAGAAGAACTTGGGCTGGTCAGGGGCTTTTTCGTATTAGAATGTTAAAAATACTCTTTAGATGGGGATGAATGGAGAGCATTGACTGTTCTGAAGACGGTACTTCTGTGAAGGAGGGCTGCTTTGACTAGTGTGGCCAGGAATTCAGGGCTAGCCAGCCACATTTTCTCTCTGCTGATTTTCTGAATAGCAGTAGTTGGGGGGTGTTTTGCATTTCCTCTAAAGTAATCTTTGGGTTTTGTTACTTCTCACATTTTTTACTGTTGCTCCCTTCATAGAAAACTTGGTTTTGCCTCCTTGAAGAAAAGGAAGAAAATGTTTGGGGTAGTGGGAAGCCTTTCTAAAGGTCAATTGTCACAGGCAGGGAAAGCCTGATTTATCATACTGCAAGGTTGGTTGCTCTATCATTGGGAGATGACAGTTTGCATTGATGAATGGATCAAAGTCAGGGTTAAGAAACTATGGAAGAAGCTTTACATCTGTACTTGGAATACCTAGTGTCAGTGAAAAACATGTATAGGCCAGTGGTTAGGGGGCAGAGACCAAGTGTCCTAAGACTAAGCCTGAAAAACTTTTCTTTCTCTCCCCCATGTCTTCACACTGAGGTTTATTTATTAGGACTTTAAGCTTTTTTTTTTTTTTTCCTCCTGCTATTCCCTAAGACTTCTGTATATAGTCATATTTTCAGAATTGGAGATTTTTTTCCTTTATTAAAAATGTTGATTCATTTAAAATAGCTGCTGAAGTATCTTCTCTTGCATTGCTGACTGGATATTCTAGCTAGAAGCTTTAATAATAATAATATTGATAATCCAAGTCCATTTTCTCCCAGTCACCTCAAATAAGCATGGTTTTAAAATAATACATTGGAAAATTATATGAGCTTTTCAGTAGAAAGGCATAATGTCAGTTCAAGGACTTTCAGATGATTATGATCTTCTTTTGTTTAATAATAAAGACATCAACTCTGTAGAGCATTTTCTTTTTCTCACCTTAACAACTTCCCTTCTGTAGCAAGTGAAATCTTACTTCCATTTACAAAAGTTGAGGCTTTTGTCCCCTTCTTTGCTCTGAGGACACAGGAGTATTAGCTTAATTGCCTGTGTCACTCTTGAAGAGAAGGTGCCCCATGAAATAGGACAAGCAATTTTCTGGTACTTTTTGCCTAATGGGGTTTGCAAATTAAGCTATGAATGGTGGAGGTTTGGGGCTGCTTACATCTTTTCTGGGAAAGGGAAAAAAGTTTGTTGCAATTTGGGCTCGTGTTTGTGGAGAGCTTCTGTTGTGATATAGAAGGTTCACAGATCACATTGTTTCAGGCCAAAGCTATGATTTCCCACTTTCTTCTCCCAGGACATTATTTAAATTTTAAAAAATGAATGCCAGTAACAAACATGGACATTTCCATATACAGGAAAGGACAGAAAATAAGATTGCATATAAAATGGAATTATGCACTGCTTTTTTTTTTTTTTTTTTTTTAAGGTCTACATCAAATTGGATTTGGCAGCATCAAATAATGGTCCCTATCTGTCATCTTCTGAACCGAACATTTTTCTGTGTTCTTTTGTGTATTTTTAAAAAAAAAAATTGATTGATGCACCCCCCCCCCCCATCTCTTTAGGGCAATGATGCCTCTACTCCTTCCTTAACATAAGCAAAACTTTCAGGTTGTATTGATTGCATCTGAAAATGTTTTTCCTTTAACCTTCATCACCATCACTGATGTTTAGCTGTTGTTTTGATCAGTGTTTAAATTTCTCAAAAGATTTATACTTTTGAGATGGAGAAAAAGGCTGAAAGGGGATTTTATCAGGTACAGCCCTCCCTTGCTCTCCCCTCTTAAAAAGCCACATTGCATATTTACATGGATGGGTGAGTTTGGGATGAATGTTCTTTTTTCAACTTTAATTGTGCTTGTTTTGGTTCCTTTACCTCAATTTGTTACTGCTTTAGGTTTAGGGCCATTGACCTAGAGTTGTGGACTTGCCCAAAGTCTGGATTATGCTTGGTTAGTCATGCTCCTAGGAAGCCAGGGAATTCAGCAGATATTTGACAATGACCCCTGTGGTCCCATTCCTTCATTGTTAATTTTTTCTCTTCTCTTCTAAGTTCTCTTTTGAATAAAGGCCCAGGCCAGCCATCCTTTGGGTATCTTCCACTTGTTTCCCAGCAGAATGTAAACTCCTTGAAGGCAGGATCTGCCATACTATTATTTGTATCCTTATCTCTTAGTCCAGTGCCTGTCACATAGCCAGTCCTTAAATGTTAGACACCTAGAGCTTAGAGGCCCTGGAGGTTAGTATAAACCAAGTAGTTGAAGTTCAGTCATTTGGCCAAGTTGGGGCAGAGGATGAGTAGGCAGAGCCAGTATTCATTCTGTTCCCGTGCTTGCTTCTTTTTTCTGAAAGATTAAATTGCTACTAAGACAAGTTATCACATGATTTTTGTCTCTAAGGAGTTTCAAAGACAAAGCACTTAAAGGGGAAAAAATGTACCAGACATCTTCTGTACCAAGTGCTTAGCATGCTGCTAGGCAGCTGATATAGTGGAAAATATATAGGATTTAGGATTACAAGACCTGTGGTCTTGAACCAGACCCTAAAACTCTGAGACTTAGTATCCTTATCTGTACAACGGAAATAACACTTACATTCTTCAAAGGACTGTTGTGAG
Source organism: Myrmecobius fasciatus (assembly GCA_023553655.1). Lineage (NCBI taxonomy): Eukaryota > Metazoa > Chordata > Mammalia > Dasyuromorphia > Myrmecobiidae > Myrmecobius > Myrmecobius fasciatus. The sequence continues at coordinate 115,958 of JAJPUD010005096.1, read as the reverse complement.
AAAAATGCTAAGAGCATAAGGCCAGCAGTATATGATTTATATTATTAATAACAGTAAAGGAATATGTGTGTGTGTGTGTGTGTGTGTGTGTGACAAACACAGCCAATATACATTGGAGGTAGGATTTGAACCCGAACCTTTGCTGCTTTGAGAACAGCCTTCTATCCAAAGCGCTAAACCCCTTTCAGGAATAGTAGAATATATATATACAAGGGGGTACAGCTGGAGACTCCTTTGACTTTTTGCTTCTGCTGGAGGGTGTCTTTGGGGATCTCTAATCCTGTCTGATCTGAGTTTTGGCTTCAGAACAGGCACATTCCCTAGACATGGGGTGGTATTCACAGTCCTCAGGAATATACCCTGAGAACTTGGGCAGGCCTGGGAAAGGAGGGAGCTGAAGGTTCCTTGATTGGGGGTCAGTATGTGGTGCCATGATAACCTGGGTTTCTAAACCCTGCTCCTGCCTCCGTTTGCCTCTTTCCCCATTTATAAAATGAGGTATATGGACTTTCCACCTCTAGGCTGTGATCCTGTGGAGTCCTTTCCTGAAGATAACACCTGGTATGCGTGTCTTTTTTAATGATGTCAGTATTGTGGTATCTCACTATTGACATTTACTAATTTATTTTACTTTTTCTTTTTTACACTGACATTTATATAGAAATCAAAGGTCCCTTATAATGAATTCCATTACAAAGAGAGAGCCTGTAGTTTCTCGGTTTTGTTGTCAAGTTGCAAATAATTGTTATCTAAAGAAATTAATGCATCATGTCCCCTTCCTTTTTTGTGTGTGAGATCATTCGTAGAGTCTTTTAGGGAAAATATCTACATTGCTTTTGTACAAGAAGGGCAGATGATTTTATGACTGTTGTTAATATTGTAGTTACCCTTCTGTCTCATTGGTTGTACCTAAATCATTCAGTCACCTCATTCTGGCAGGAGAAACTTATATTTCCAATTTATTCAGTTCAAACTATGCAAAAACATTTGTGGAGAAAGGACCAGGGGTTGGGGATTGGGGTGATGGAGTTTGAGATCTCATTTATTTAAATAAAGGACACTGAGAAGCTTGACATCTCAGACATCTTAGCAGTTGTCTGCCCAGCTCTCCACTTCAAGCATGCATCTCTTTCATAAATATTGGAATGATCTCCAGTGAGAGGAAATTCACTATTTTTTGAGCTTGCCTAACTTATTTTGTGACAATTTTTTTTAAAAATTTAAATCTGCCTTTCTCCTTATTAAGTGCCTGCTGTGTGTGCTAGAACCTATGCTTTAGAGCTGGAAATGCAAAGACAAAAATCTTAATTCCTGAGCTTACATTCTAAAGAGGAGACAGCACACAGAAACACACACAGATATATATATATATATATATTTTTTTTTTTTTCTTTTTTTTTAATTAAAGCTTTTTATTGGCAAAACATGCATGGGTGATTTTTCAACATTGACCCTTACAAAGCTTTCTGTTACAGATTTTTCCCTCCTTCCCCTCCTCCCCCCAGATGGCAGGAAGGTCTAATAAATGTTGATTATGTTAAAATACTAGACAAATCAAATATCACAAATATATACAAAATAAATGCAGGATATTAATGAAAGGAGTTCAGGTTCCAGTGTTGAGGAGGATCGGGTAAAGATTGGGAGAGAAGATAATTGATCTGAGCACTTTGCTTTTTTCAGATGTTATATTTCTATTAAATTAAAAAAAAACAACTAAAAAAACTTCACAAATTTGGTTTTAAGTTTGGGCATTAACCTGTTTGATCTCCTTGCAATAAGATTTTTGGCAGTATTTTTAGCGTGATCCATTTCTAGTGTAAGAAGGCACTCTTTCTCACCCTCCCCCCCCCAACACATAATGGACTTTGAGCCACCACATTAAAACCTTGGATGATCTGTGACTCTTGTGTATGGTATATTTATGATTTCAGGTACTTTTGTGAGCTGCTTCAGGCCGTGGAGACGAGTTAGGCACTAATAATGATATCTTCAGGCACATAGATCTCTAGTTCAAGCTTCTCCTTGCAAGGAGTTTTCTTGTTGGGAAGGCATTGAAAGAAATCTGTTGGGAAATGTTATGTTAAGCATTGTTAGTACAGTAGAAAGCATTTGTTTTGGAGGCTCAGGACCTGGGTCCAGATTCTGTCTTTGTTTCTTATGATCTGTGTGACTTTCTGCTACTCAGTTAATTTCCATGACCTATTGGTCTTGGACCACATGGCTTCCATTTACTTCCAGCTCTAGATAAAGGGATCCTACAAAATCTGCCTAGTTCCTTGGGCTGGTCTTGGGTCACATGGCTTGTCCCGATTTTCTGAGTTGCTCCACTCAACTTCATCTGCAGAGTTGGCTACTCATTAGTTGCTTTTAGCTTTAGGCAAGTTGCTTAATCTGTTGGCCCCACTGTCCCTGTGACATGAGGGAATTACATTGCATTGAATTTGTAAAGTTCCTTCCAGCTTAAAAAATCCTGTGATTCTTGTTAGGGAGGGTAGTTATAGGAAGTGTTATCACTGTTTTAAAGAAACAGGGATTGTCCCTGGTTGGATTTTACTGTCATGAAATAGACCATAGCCCAGGATGGTGGGGACCTCATTGCTAGTGTAGTTTACTTTTTCCAGAACAGTTTTGAACTTTGTTCTCTACTCTTAAGAAGGTGGCTGGTTAGGTCAAGGAAATGGGGTAAATTTATACACCACTATGTCCTTTCAAATTGCATTGGAAGGAGAGGAAATTGAACCTGTCTTGGAGAGGTAGATAATGACAGAAGTAACCCCAAGAGGCATTTGCATATCATTCATTTTGCAAATATTTAAGTCTGTGTTGTATAGGAAGCACTCTTTGGCCTGGGACAGGTAGAGATAAACTTATTTCTCACAACACAATGGATCCCTCATAGATGTTTGTTTTGTAACCCTCCAATATACTTGTATAATATAATGAAATGTGTAGTTAGAGCTGTGTTGGCAGAGGACTCTTGTTGTGGATAGTGGTACATTTCTAAATTTAAAGGGGAACTCAGCCAGAAAATACTTGATACGGGGTTTGAGTGTTATTTATTTGTAATATTTGGAAAGGGACATTTTGGTATAGTGGATTACTGGATTAGAAGAGAGAGGGACCTGGATTCTGTTTCCTTTGCTCTTTTGTTTAGTTTAGTTTAGCTTTTTTTTGGGGGGGGGGGTTCTTTGGAAAAGATACTGAATTTTATCTTTCCAATTTCCTTTTCCAGCTCATTTTACAGATGAGGAAACTGAGTCAGACATTAAGTGATTTGATCAGGATCACACAGCCTGTATGCACCAGAAACAGAATTTAAACCTAGGTTTTCCTGTGTTCTTTCCATCAACACAGAATAGTAATCCATTTTGAGCTTTCTTATGTTCATGAAGCAATTTCTGATCCCAGAGGCTCTCACCTCTTCTTTATGATTCTTAAATTGTCTCTTTGACTTAAACAAAATGGTCTCTCTCTCCTCCCTCCCTCTCTCTCTCTCTCTTTCTCTCTCTCTCCTTCTCTCCCTCTCTCTCTCTCTCCCTCTCTCCCCTCTTTAAGCTACTCTCTGGTAGATGGATCAGGAATAATGTTTGTGGATATTAAATTGTATGTCTGAGTGTAGGAAAACTCTTTCTTCCTCCCTTCGAGCTGAAGATCACAGAATGTTGGAGCTGGCGGAGGCTTGCCTCTAGGAATTCTGGCTAACCTGATTAACTGATGTAAAATTCTGATTCTATGATCACCTGCTTTTACTTTTCCCAGCAAATCTCCCAAAGAGCTCTGATATATAATTTGTACTTGCTTGATTCAATTCAGCAAACATTTATTAAGTTCCTGTTATGTATGTGAAGCACTGGGTTAGGCCCCGGTGTATATTTTGTTTCCCTATCATAACAGATTGTTGAGAGGCAACAGGTTGGTAAAGCGATTGGAGGGCCAGGCTTTCAAGTCCCATGTGACCCAGACTCTGAAATTTGTAACTAACTTAGGCAACCAGGTTAACAAGTTACAAAGGGGGTGCAGATAGGCTTTGGTTCTGTCCCTGTATCTCTTCAAAGATAAAAGTATCGTCTAGACTTTCCCAAAAATACCCTGCAATAGAAAGGAGTACTAGATGGTCATTTCTGCTCTGATGACAAATTCCCCTTGATATGTTAGGCGCTTTAGGGATACATATGTCTGCATTAGGGTTAAGTCTGGTAGTGGTGTCATCTCAGAGAACCAGATCCCTGTGAACATCATGTTGACTTGGAAAATGAGATAGTCACACGATCTATGTTGTAGTATATTTTTATTTATTTTGTTAAATGTTTCCCAGTTAATATTTTAATCTGGTTCCAGCTACACTTGGATTTCTAGCTTGATAACTCTGCTTTAGAATAAAAAAAAATTCCTTTGAATAATAGTCCTTTCATATTGTAAAGTACTTTGACATGTTTTGTTGTGAGCCTTAGAATAAACTGGTGAAGTTGCTAGGATAGGCAGTATCCCCATTTTGCAAATAAAGACATTGAGACTCGAAGCACTTTTGACTTTATATGTATATTTTCTACATAATTGAACTGGGACTACAATCTAGTTTTTCCTCTATAATTATGATGGTACCCTTAAGACTGGGAGATTCAGTGGGGCACTTAACTTGGTGGGGCTATAGAGAAAGAAGTGTAATAAGTATTAAATTCCTCTCCTTCCATACCTTACAAATTCATGAAGGTCTCTCTTTGTCTCAAAGTCTCTTTTTGGTTCCATCAGTTGATGTTGCTATAGCTCTAGTCAGTTCTGAGTTTCTGATTTCATAGGTAGAAATATGACTTCACTGGTAGCCTAAAGTCCTTTCCAACTCTGATTGGTTTTATTTGAAGGATCTGCCCCAAAATATTAGAGTGAAACAAATCTTTGTGCCTCACTTTCCTCATCTGTAAAATGAAACTATTGGACTGGATGATCTCTATGGTTCGTTTCAGGTCTGAAATTGTATAATAATAAATTGGAACTATTCCTCCTTTGTCAGGTATAGTTGCCTAATCCCTTTCCTCCTGAACTCTTGGAACTATTCTGGATTGTCCTTGAAAAGGGCTGTAGTAAGTGGCTCACTACTCCTGGGGCAGCATTTAGTAAAAGTAGTAGTAGTAAAAAATAAGTTTCAATGACTGGTTCTTTTCTGCCAAAGTAAATGTTGGCTCCCTGTCAACTGTAGTAATGTAGCTTCTCTAAATTTGTTGGAGTTAAATTAAAGCAGGGCCAAGTTGGGAAATTAGTTTCTCAGTTTAGCTGCTTCCAATTTACAGGGGGTGGGGGGGCGGGGGCGGGGAAGAACTATAAGTTTTGGATTCTGGCATATATACCCTACTGCCCCCAAGTGCTAGGCTTAAAAAAGGCTGGCTTAATACAACGTTTCCAGCCAAGTGGTCCTTAGCATCAGTCAAGTTTCCATTGTTACTTTCCCCTTGTTTTTAAGGGGGAGATGGTGACAATGTGATCTCAGTAGAATTTTAAAGCCCATAGGTATGTTAAATTACACTTGAGTAGTTCAATAAAAATGTCCTTAAATTCCCCAGGTGGTAGTTAGTGGATACACATACACTTAACACTTTCATGTTGGACATGATTTTGCCTTTAATACAAAATGTATTTTCATCAGTGGCTAGATGAAAGAATGATTTGAACAAAAAGAAACTGGAATAGGAAATGAGCTTGTTTACATGCTTTTTAATTAAAGCTTCTTGATTCCCTTTGCCTTCCCATTTATTTGCCAAGGACTTCTACTTTATTCCTCTCTATTTAAAAAGAAGGTGATTCTGAAATAAATAAAAATGGGGCTACAGCTTTAGATTCCTGACCTGCCCATTTCTGAAAATTTAGTTCTCTTTTCCCACCTTCCTCCTTTTGACTTCTGGTTTTGCTAAATCAGTGTCACTCAAGAGATAGTTTAACTCTTTATTCTCCCTTCCCTTTGTCATTTTTGGAGTTTGCATCATCACAAAGGAGTCCTAAAGGATACCAACAAGACTGGAGAAAGAGGGAAGAACAATCGTTGCCACCCTGCAGCACCTCCTGCCTGGGATTTACAGGAGGACATGGAGAAGATTGGCCTAGCATCATTTGTCATGCATGGTTTTCTCTGGAGGGTTACCACATGAATGAGATCACATATCCTTTGAAATATCAGAGTGCTTTAAATCTCACAAGACAGTTACAGTTGCAAAGCCTGGTTCATACAGTGTACCTAGATGTTAAGATTATGGAATAGTTTGAAAATTTTAAATATATGAATTTTGGGGCCTGAGATCTGAGTATGGAGGTGATTTTCCATTATGGCTAATGACTACATTTCCATCAAATGTTGTGAATTTCACATTGCTCTTTGTCAGTTTCCTCTCATCTCTTTTCTCTATGGTGTGGCTCTATGTTGACTCATTTTAGGAATGGATCTGGATTTTTTTCTGAGTCGGAGAATGTACTTTTGGGGAATGTTTTCCAGTACCTGCCATGTTTCATTGCAGAGGTCTAAATGTAGCCAAACCCCTTGGGTCTATGCTTCCCATATTCCTTAGTAAGCCCCTCCCCCCTCTTCAAAGGGGAGCTTCTTCTGTGCTTGAGTCCATTCTTGTGAAACAGAATGGTCGATGAGAGATTAAATGGCCTCATAATTGAGGCAGAACCCATTAATGGCCTGCTTTTAGATTTCCCCAAGAATGATATGTATAGATTTTTAAAAGTGAAACATGTGGAACTTGGAGGTATTTTAATTTATTCTTTGCTGCCTTTGCCTGCAGTGTTGTAAATACAAATAGACTTGTTTTAATTCCTGGAAACTAGAAGGCAATGAATCCCTTTACCTAGAGTGGCAGCTCATTTTGCCAGCCCTGGCTGTCCCTGACTTTCCTTATATTATAGATGTTTTAAATAGGTTGGAAGGCTGTTTTTGGATTTCCTTGAAATTGAAGAACCCTTTTCCCATCTCTTGCTGTCTTTACCCCTTCTTTTTCCCCCTCCCTCTCCAATAAAGAAATCTGTTTGATTAGGTGTGCCTTACATCCACAACAGAAGTTTATGGCTAACCCTTCAGGGCTGCTTGTGTGTTTTTGTTCTACCAAGAAACTGGATAGTCCAACCCAATGGAAAGACTTGGCTTCAAATGCAAATGAAGTAGTTTTTTTTTTTTTTTTTTTAAATAATGCTAGGTAGGAACCTCTCTTTTTTTAAATATGTATACATATTTATACAATTACCTTGCTACACAAGAAAAATTGGATCTACAAAGAAAAAAAAAGTCTTGAAGAAAAACAAAATGCAAGCAAACAACAACAGAAAGCATGAAAATGCTGTGTTGTGGTCCACACTCAGTTCCCTCCGGCCTCTCTCTGGATGTATATGACTGTCTTCATTGCTGAACAATAGGAACTGGTTTGAATCACATCATTGTTGAAGAGAACCATGTCCATCAGAATTGATCATCGTATGGTCTTGTTGCCGTATATAATGATCTCCTGGTTCTGCTGATTTCACTCAGCATCAGTTCATGCAAGTCTCTCCAGGTCTCTGAAATGATCCTGCTGGTCGTTTCTTACAGAGCAATAATATTCCATAACATTCATATACCATAATTTATTCAGACATTCTCCAATTGATGGGCATCCTTTCAGTTTCCAGTTTCTTGCCACTACAAAAAGGGCTGCCATAAACATTCTTGCACATGTGGGGCCCTTGCCCTCCTCTAAGATCTCTTTGGGATATAAGCCCAGTAGAAAAACATGCAAGGGTTTTTTTGTTTGTTTGTTTGTTTTTTTTTTTTTTTTTTTTTTGCTGAAGCAATTGGGGTTAAGTGACTTGCCCAGGGTCACACAGCTAGGAAGTATTAAGTGTCTGAGACTAGATTTGAACTCAGCTCCTCCTGACTTTAGGGCTGGTGCTGTATCCATTGTGCCACCTAGCTGCCCCCAGATGAAGTTTTAAGAGACAAAATGTAAGTACAAAGATCCTGGCAGAAGGAGATGTAACTGGGTCTTGGTAGGTCAGCAATGCAGTGCAATCATTCTTGTTCATTGAGGTAAAATTGACTTTGGTATACACTAAGAAAATAGGCAAATATATACGTGTCATGATGATTGCCATACAGATGGCAAGCATTGAAAAGCCAACACCTTGGACTCTCTGGCAGTGTGTCTGTTAGTGTTTCTTATCCTGCCTCCATTTAAGAGGAGTAAAGCAACTCATGGAGAAGTCTCCTGTGTTCAAGGCATAGAAGGGTTGCAGTATTGTTCATTAGCAGCATGATTTCTCATGCTACAGTGGAAAGAAGGTCCCTGCAGGGCCTGGCCCTCGGCTCAAATCCCCACCACTGATAGTTAACATTGAATAGTAGATGATCTGGGATAAGTCATTCAATCCCCGACTGCCCAATTTTCATGTTTGCTAAAATGAGGGCATTGGACTGCAGGGCCTCTGTGTTCCCTTTGTTAGGTTCTCTGAAGCCGATGATTGCACAGAGGATAGAGCACCTGGTCTGGAGTGAGCGAGGGCCTGAATTCAAATCCAGCCTCAGACCCTTTGGTATCCCTGGGACCTTGTTTGCTTAACTTTGTCCAGCTGTACAAGGAGGATAACAACAGCAGCACCTGCCTCAGTTGCTGTGAGAATCAAATGGTGGAAGTGCTATATAAATGCTTACTGTGTGATCCTACACTCCCAATTACTGATCATAATCACCTATGTTTGCAATATTGAAATGTTTGCCATTTATAATTTCTTTTTTGTGGCATGGGGGGGGGGTGTCACTTCCCCTGTATCATTTTTCTCCTTTAAAGTACCTGCTATTTCTGGAGAACCTTTCCCTTTATCACATCCCTTTCTCTCCTTTTATTTTACAAACGGGGGTGGGGGAGATGGGGGGTTGAGGGGGGACAGTTTTAGTCAACTGACAAATTTCTGATAGCATATGTAGTGTTTCCCACAGTAATCCTTTAGGTCTCCAGGGAGAGAAAGGAGGTACAAATTTCCTAATCTCTCTGAGACCAAGATTGGTCATTCTAGTTACAGTCTCGTTCTTTTCGTTATTATCACCAACACTTCTGTTTGTTTTCCTGACACTGCTTGTGTTTCTTTGAAACCTTCACCTGTCACTAGGAATAGCCTAGTAATATTTGCATTGTATTCACATTACAATTTGCCAGTCATTGGGGAGTACCCAATTTTGTTTCCACTTTTGGCCTTTCATTTGTTGCTTCTTTCAGTGAGTTTACTGCATATCCCTATAACTTTTCTTTTTGTCATTTGTCTCATTTGATCTTTTACAAGTATATGATTTATAGATGAGAAAATTGAGGCTGTGAGACATGTGAGTGCAACTGCAAAAGTGTCTCAGGCAAGATTTGAATTCAGATGAGTTCCTTACTCAGTCTGATGTTCACTGGTCACTCTGTAGTACCCAGCTCTCTAGTAAGAATCTAAAAGTGAATAAAATTCTTGAGAATGAACATGTAGATTTTATGCTCTCTACTTTGGTTACTCAGAGGCCTCTTATTAGCTTCTTTTGGCTCTGTTCCATATGGGTCGGTTGCTGGATACTAGAAATTCTGGATGAGAGCAAGTTTTAGAAGATAGGAAAAAGGAAAAGAGGAATTGAGTGGTTTTATCTATTGGTCTAAGCATATTTTACTTGTTAATATGTTTCAAAGAAATGGGTGTCAACTGTTAACCTATAAAGACTAGGAATATGATTATTCTTCTTACTCTTTTAGTCTATTATTCATTTTAACAATTCCATCAGAGTAAAATAATTTTGAGTATTCCCCTAGAATCTGCAGCATCCTACAGTTCCTTTGTAAACTGTGTATTGAATGTCATCCTATTTTTATTGAAGAATAGCAGATTTTTTTCTTAAGGGTTATTTACATTTAGCAACTGAAAAAAAGCACCCCTTTAATAGGGAAAATGAAGTAATAGTCTCTAAATATTTAACATATGTGTTCCTCCCTGCCTCTTCCCCCCCCCCTTTTTTAAACAAGTTATTTCCAGATTTCCAGCTATCAGCAAATATTAGCACTCCTTATGTTTCTGACACTGTTCCTGGGAGTTGACTTTCCCTTTCTCATTCAAAACAACCTCTGAATATTTAAATAGATATTCTCAGATATTATTGTACATTTGTTAGCAGCTTGATATTGCTGTGCATTACAGCTCAGAGACTGATAGACTTCCATATAGTATAGTTTGAATGCTTTCCCCCCCCCCCAAAAAAAAAATCACAACTTAGATCTCAGAATGTGGAACTCCGTGTTTCCATGATATCACTGGAAAGAAGGTGACATGAGACTTTTAGCTATTTCATCTGTGAGGTCTTTTAAGAAGTGATGTTTCCACACTAGATAAGATTGGGGCAATTATGTAGTACTTTCTAGAGGAGAAGGAAGATAAAGCTATAAGTTTGTGGTAATCTTCAATTGATGCCATCCTCAAATTTTACAAATTTACACAAATTCTTCTGGAGGTGGAGTGGGGAAGAAATGGAATTGTTTTTAGGTAAAACTAAATCTCTTTCAAGAGGAAAATATCATAAAGGTGTTTTGGTTTAGAGTGGGGATTGAATGAAAGAAAATGTATGGAAAGAACTTTATGATTGAGTATTGTTATTGCTGCTTTTGCTGTTAAGCAGTAATCTGGATCTGAATCCTAGGGTCTTGGTCTTTGCTTGGTTAGAATAATTCAGTTTTTTGCACCTGTTCCCTTATCTCTAAAGAAGTTTGGACTTCCCAAGTGTTTCTGAGCTGCATGTAACATGTAGCTCCGGAGTTGGCATATCCAAATGAGAAAAGCAATGCTAAACTGGGTGCAGCAAGTAAATTTGTTTTCCTAGGAAAATGGCCTTTCTTTCCCTGTTAGCAGCCTGATGAAATGGAAAGGAAGACCAAATATTTGCATTTAAAGTCAGATAATTTAGAGGATTATCACATTTTTTATTTTTGGAGAGCAGTTGGAGTTAAATGACTTCCCCAGGATCACACTGCTAGTAAGTGTTAAGTGTCTGAGGTTAGACGATTTGAATTTAGGTTCTCCTGACTTCAGGGCCCATGCTCTATCTATCCCCTGCACCATCTGGCAGCACTGACTATCATAGTCTTAATACATCACTTTTGAATAGACCTTACCTTTTTCAGGGTTTTTTCTTTTTTTTTTTTTAAAGTTTTTTAATTGCAAAACATATGCATGGGTAATTTTTCAGCATTGATCCTTGCAAAGCTTTCTGTTACAAATTTTTCCCTCCTTCCCCCAACCTCCTCCCCTAGATGGCAGGTAGTCTAATACATTCACATTCTTTCTGAAGTAACCCTGTAGGTTAAGGTAGGACAGTAAAGGTGATTTAGCTCCTGTTTTGCAAATGATGAAGGTGAGATGTAGAGAGATATGAGGAACTTATCCAGGATCAGGGGTCTGGGAGCTTGTCCTAAAAATCTCATATTTCAGATAGGGTGGAGTAATGATTATATAGTGCTAGCTCCCATTTTTGGATCTTTTTTTATCTTGTTTTTAAATGTTATTTACATATGTATTGCACATTACTATATATAAGTCACAATATGTACATGCTGTCTTCCTTAATGGAATATTATATGCTCCTTATAGATTGGGTCAGTTTAATTTTTTGTTCTCAGTGCCAGCCCATAAATAAATTCTTTCTGATTGATATCAAAACAGAGCTTGGGGATTTTGGATTGTTCAAATAATTGTTAGATTGTTAAATTGAAATAGCCAGAAATGCTACCAATTGGAATGTACAGCCTGGGGAATGGCAGGGTTGGTTTGAGGGAATGATGGTGGTGAAATCTCTGTAGGTCTGTCTGGGAGCTCATGCCTTGGACGTCAGGGATTTGGATATTAGATTTATTCTGCTGGCAGAAACGCTTGACTAGGTGACGCCTCAAGTTGTTCAAGAGTCAACAATTCTGATGTAATCCTCTGAATGAGAACTTCAGCCTCATTCTTTTCCCCCATCCTCTTTAAATAAAGCTGGGGTGAGCAACTTGTGGTAGGCCTTTCCTTGGCATAGTTCTCTCTGGGACATTGAAAGGTCCAATTCAGGTGAGGAATGGGGTTTGTGGCTGCTGGCAAGTTGCTAAATTATTCTGTCCTCATAAAACCCACTGTGCCTCTTCTCCCCCCCCCCCCAAAAAAAGCTCAAGTTTAACATTGAGGTTAAGGAGGAGCCAACAAAATGTCTAAAAAAAAATGTCTCATCTAGAAAAGAAAAAATTCTTTAAAAAAAGACAAGAGTCCTGGTTCCACTATTTTGTGTGTATCAAACATCCTCCTTTTTTTTAAAAAAAAAGTGGATATTGCCTTAATCAGGAAAAATTCTTTTTTTTTTTTTAAATTTTATTTTATTTGCAAAACATATGTATGGGTAATTCTTCAACATTAACCCTTACAAAGCTTTCTGTTACAAATTTTTCCTCCCTACTCCCCACCCCTCCCCTAGATGGCAGGATATCGACTACATGTTAATTATGTTAAAATACTTGACAAATCGAATATATGAATACATATTTCCACACTTATTGTTGTGCAAGAAAAATCGTATCTACAAGAAAGAAATATCAGATAAAGGAAACACAATGTAAGCAAACATCAATCGAGAGCAGAAAATGTTATGTTGTGGTCCTCATTTCACATCCCTCTATCTGGGTGTATATGGCTTTCTTCACTGAACAATTGGAAGTAGTTTGAAACATTTCATTGTAATCAGGAAAATTTCTAAACCAGTGAGAGGAAGATTCTAATGAGATGTGAAGTGGGAAGGATTGTTTACAGGACCTGCTATAGTTAACAGCCAGGGTATCTTTTTTTTGTTATTAAAAGCCCTGTGGTATCTGGTCAGATTTAAGGGGCTGTGATGAGGAGTTAGTGAGATGGTTTGTGGATGTGTTATTAAAAAAAAAATCAATTCTCATTTGGTTCAGCGGTCACTTGTGCTGTGGCTCAGTCACTGCTTGTTTTCTGTTTTTAAAAGACATTAAAAAGACAAACCCAGCAATAATATCAGGCAACAAAAACAGGCCAGTTTCCTGTTTTCAAAAGAACTATTTTTGCCTTTCCCCATCCCATTTATGGAACATACTTTGGTTTTCTAGGGCTTTATTCAGTTTTTAACCTTAATTTGCTCCCCCCTGCCACTCCCTTACACAAAATAATGACCACATCTGTTAGGCCAGTGACAATTCTGTGTGGGTCACAGAAGTAAGAGTAAATGTTGCCTTTGAAAAGGAGAGCATTTTATATGCTTACACAGAAAAGAACCTTTCTAGGTCCTGTCATTTCAGTGCTTTTTCTGTTTTTTTACTGTAAATAGGCATCTCTTCATACTAGATTATATCGATTTACCAAAAAATACTTTCCCCCCCTTATCTTTGAAATAGCCCTTGGAAAGCAAAACACAAGATCAATGCCTAAATTAAAAGTAATAGCAGATATTTATATAGTGCTTCAAGCTCTACAAAACACTTCAATACATTATCTCATCCATGCTTGGAACAGTTCTGTGAGTAGAGAATACAGAAGAGCAGGCGTATTTCAGCTGAAGAAACTGAGGCTTGAAGTGGTCACATAGCTAGTCAGAATAGAATTTGAATCTAGGTCTGAATTCTCAGTAATATACCAGGCTCCTTTTACCAACTTGGTTATGTAATGTGTTTTTGTTATTCCATTTAAGAGGAAAAAACACATCAAACAAAATCTTCTGGGTAGTAAATGGGGTAAGTCTTATCTAATTGTTTCTGATACTAAATTGTTTCTCAGGCAAGTAGTTGTACACTTTCAAATGAAATGATTCTCAATGGAGGAAAAAAACAGTATTGTTTGAGAGTATTCTAACAGCTGTTCCTTATAAGTAATTTCCAAATCCACAGTTTAACCTGTCATGACCTGATCGTTTCTTGTTTTAGGGGGGCTTATAATTTCTTATTACTTCTTAAAGAGTTCTTCAACTTCGCCCAGATCTCTTGCTCTTTTGGCATTTTTGGCATTGTGTTGTTAAATCAAAGGCTGTGTTGATCCTAGGGCATTGTGTGTGTTGAACCAGGAGTTTTCATTGTTGGGTGCTGTACTGAAACTTTTCTAGAAGAGAGTTTTCAGAAGGATGAAAGGAAATCATGAAGCAATCTTTAACCTGGAGAAAAGAAGATTTGGGAGATAGGATTTTATCTCACCTAAATGTACTTGAAGGACTATCATTGTTATGTGGAAGAAGAACTTGACTTGGGGTCTGGTTGGCCTCAGTTGGCTGAGCCTAGGAGTGAGGGTGGAAATTGAAGAGAAGCAGATTGTAGATGCAATATTGCTTTAGGAAGCAATAAAAGATTCCTCTTCACTAGAATTTTTCTAGATGACTACTTGTTGGGAATGCTGAAGAAAGGATTCTTATATATTTTTTCTGTATACATACATATGTAATAGTTTTAGGAATTTTGATTTTTTTTCTCCTGAACTTGACTGGCAGCTATGAACATTTCTTTTTATAAAGAACAGATATATAAAACTGCAAATTTCTATTACATGTCTTTTATAATCATAATGGTAGAATCTAACATTAATAAAGAAAGCTATAATCTCAGAGAATTTTTTTTTTTTTGGAGGGGCAATTGGGAATAAGTGGCTTGCCCAGGATCACATAGGTAGTGAGTGTTAGGTGTCTGAAGGATTTGAACTTGGGTCCTCCTGACTCCAGGGCAGGTGCTGTAACCACTGTGCCATCTAGATAGCTCCTCAGAGGTCATTCTTGTTCAAATACTGGTTGGAGTAATTCTAGTTGGTCCAAGCCATTGTGGTTTGCAGTCTTCCTTATCCCCCCCTCCCTGATCATTCATCTCAAGTTTAAAAGTGGCCACCTTCCGGTGTGTCAGATAAGAGGCAACAAACCTATTAAACAAGTTTGAGGCAGGAAAGCCTTCTCTTGGTCATTGATCCTGGCCTGTTTAAGTGTCAGTTTTTAAGCCTACCCCCACTTTTCAGGATTTAACAGTTAGACTAGCTCCTTCTTCTGAAAGTTGATTGGTCAGTAGTGCTTGTTATCCTACATTACCTTGAAACTTTGTGGAAACATAACTTTTGAGTATTTCTCACAATAGTCCCTGGAACAGGGCTGGATGTAGGATCAGTAAATTAACCTGGCTTGAGAATATCTAGTACTTTTCATAAGTATCTTGCTTTTCTCTTTGAATGAAACATGAATAGAGAGCATAAAAATGTTATATTATGGTCCACATTTCATATCCCTCTCTCTCTGGGTGTATATGGCTTTCTTCACTGAACAATTGGAAGTGGTTTGAAACATGTCATTGTTGAAGAGAACCATGTCCATCACATTTGATCATCATATAGTCTTGTTGCCGTGTATAATGATCTCCTGGTTCTGCTTGTTTCACTCAGCATCAGTTCATGCAGGTCTCTCCAGGCCTCTCTGAAATCATCCTGCTGGTCGTTTCTTACAGAACAATAATATTCCATGACTTGAATGAAATTTCTATTAGAGAGTTATCCTTTGCACTTATGGATCTTAGGCCTTCATTAACTTAAGAGACCAGAGGGTTCTTAACTTTTTTTTGGGGGGGGTGCTATGGACATGCATAAGATAGAGGATTGCAAAGAAGGCTATTATATTGAAATGTTATCATGATATTAAAAGGGAAAAAAAAGATTCCAAGGTGAAGAATATCATTTCTAAAGGCAGCTGATTTTATTTTTCTTTCTAACTCTGGCCCCAGGCAAATTACTGAAACCATCATGCTCTCAATTTCCTCAAATTAAAATGAGGAAGGGGCTAGATTAGCTGGTGTCTGTGTTTCTTTCAAGCTCTAGATTTTCGCAAGTCCTAGTAAGACTAGGAGGTTCTAAAAATTTTTTTTTAATCCTACACATCTTTGGCAGTCTGAAACCTATGGATTCCTTCTTGGAATCATTTTTAAAATGCATGAAACAATACGTGGAATTACAAACCAAAACAGAAGAAAATATTAAAAAAAAAAAAAAATTCTGGCTCCAGGTTACAAATCTAGTGAATACAGTTCTCATGAGGTTTTCTTTGGCCCAACATTTCATTATTCTTTGGCCAACCTGGTGATCGGCCTCTCCAAACTTAGCTCAGCTGATCCTTGGAAAAAGGCAAAGCCTTTCCCAATGGTCAGACTTGCCAGGGTTTGGCTTTATTGGCAGTGTTGGAACTCAGAGTTGCCTTGCTGCCAGGATGAGGCAGTGGAGTAGGCGTTGAGTGGAGAGTGAAATATTTTCTTGAATGGCCTCTTAAGACCTAAATATTTAAATAGAACAAGACTAGTTAGTCAGCATGAACAAGCTATATTTTCCCCTACCAGTATGGTGTTTTATAGCAACATGGTTTTACTGAGATGCTAATTCTAAATATACACATGCTTTTGTGAGCTTCTAAGGAGGGTGGTTCTTGAAATCATCAGTTCCACAGTGTTAGTTATACTTTTTTCTTAGACTTTCTCCATCAGTAAATAAAATGAAGAAGCTCTATACCTGTCATTTTGCAACAAGAGATTTTTATCAGTGGGGATTTTTCCTAGCATAAAGCATAAGATAATGTAACATCTATTTCTGTTAACTATAGCTTGGTTCATTATATTCTGACCTGTTGTCGATATCTTTTTAGGTCTTTGTCTTGATTATTTTCTCCATTTAAAAATACTTAAAGGCACATTTCATATTCTCTTTAAAAGCAAATTTCTAGATTCTCATGTTTCTGTGATTAAAACCCCACTTAACTGTGGGGTTAAGTGACTTGCCCAGGATCACACAGCTAGGACATGTTAAGTGTCTGAGGCCAGATTTGAACTCCGGTCTTCCTGTCTTCAGGGCCGATGCTCTATCCACTGTGCCACTTAGCTGCCCTGGGAAAGTAGATTTTTGATCTGAGTAGAGATGTATGAAGGCAAGAGAAAAGTGATGTATAATGGAAAGAACATCAGGTTTTGGGGATCTTAGAGGCTTTGAGTTGCAACCCCTTCCTTTCCCTTTTCCATCCCTAGTTCTGCCCACTTCCCTGTCTTTCTCTCCATACACACAGGTGAGCCTTGTAACTTGAGGTCAGGTAACTTCCCTTTTCTACTCTCTACAAGGATGAGTTTGGATTACCTTCCAATTACTAAAATCTTTTAGAGCTGTTATGATATATAGGTGTAAGATGGAATGTGTGGAAATGAGTTAAAAAAAGGCATTTGGAAATAGCTCTTATAATGCCCTTAATTTATCTCTAGGTAGTGTAAGCTTTAAGTAGCTAGGGTTATCTGAGTGTTCTGGACAAAACTGTATCTGGGAAAAGTGTGGTTAAAATTTACCCACTTCAGGAAACCTAAGAGCCATCATCTATCTACTGCTTATGTTTGAATATTTAATTTTCATTCCTCAGCAAAAGGGTCTGGAGGGCAGGAGTGGAAAAAGGGCATTGGGTGAATGTTTTCTCATTTACTTCAAACTCTGATGTGATTTTTGTAGAGGATAAAAAGTTATCCGAACTTTGAAAGTGTTAATGGTCTGACTTGGAAACAGGGTCGGGGTGGAGGTGTAGGGAGGTATATTAGATAACTTCAGTTTTTAGGAATTCTAATTTTGGACCCCTCTCCTTCACAATTAGTTTTTTTGATGCACAGACTGTAGGTCTACTATTTTTCTACTATTCTGATGTACTATTAGACATTCTTTCTCCTCCCCTCTTTGTCCAAAAAATCCTGGAAAAACTACCACCCCACATAACAAACTTTTTCTAATAAATATTAATTTATTACTATTTTTTATTATTATTAAGTTTAAGGACTGTCTGGAGAAGGTAAAGAAAAGACTGAATGTACAATATAATGTACTTTATGGAAAACAAGGTTTAAAAGGCTTACATTAAATGATTGATTAATCATGACATTCTAGATTTGAACATTTGGAAATGTGTGAGACCCCTCTCTCCCCCTCCCTCAATGAGATAATCATAGCTGCTCTTAGCTCATTCAAAAGTAATAAACTGCATCAGTAATTTAGGGGCTGCACTAAGGCTCTCCTTAACTGCTTGAAGCCGGGAGAGTAATGACAGCATTTAAAATTAGACAGATAGCTCATTTCGGCCCTTTTCTGTTTCAAGTTATGAATGGAATTTATGAACCAATTACTTGGCAGTGGAGTCTATTTGGAAAGACCAAGTGGTCACATGATATATGTCTGATGCTTATTTGTGTGTGTGGGGGGGGTAGTGGCGGTGAGCCCTCTTTATTCAGCGTCTTCAGACCAAAAAACTTCAGAACAATAAAGATAAGTATTTGAAGTCATTTATAAAAGACTATTAAAATAACATTATATTCAGGAAAGTACTTCCAATTCCCAAATCAAAAAGGGCTTCCATTTTATTTATTTATTTTTTAGATCAATCTGATAGAACAACAAAGAAAAGTAGTCTGAGGTAGGGTGAGATTTGAACTCTTTTAAATTTGTGTTTTCAATTTCACTTTTGCAAAGATCCTGGAGAGAGAGTGTTATGGGAGAAGCCCTTTAAGTAATGCTTTTAGAATCAAGAGTGCTTCATTATAGGAATTTCACTTTCTATTAAGTCTAGCAATATGGGTCTGAAATCAATCATCTGTAGTTTATTTAGATAATTGTAGAATTCAGCTTATCTCCATATTTTCTTCTGGTCCTGCTTTTCTAGCTTTCCTAGTTGTGATTGGAACTGTCCACAATGACCTGTGCTAATGAATGTTCTGGCTTTTTTCCTTTTAAAAGAGAAAACTTTAAAAAAAAAGGAATGGGCTAAATGCCATTTCTGGATGATAGTAAGCTTAATAATAAATACTTTTTAAAAAGGGGCCTTCTCATAATCTATTTTCCTTGATCTAATATAGAAAGTGTGGGAATAAAACAGTAACTTTATGTTTTGTTTGCCCTTTGTTCTCAAAGAGGACCATGACAAGGAGATGATGCCATGATATGTAAGTGAATTGGATTTAAGTGAGTGAGGGCTATGCAAGTCATCAGTCTCAATTTCCTCTTTGGAGTCTCTGGGTCCAGTGACAAGACACAGATCAGGACAACTAGAGATGGCCCTGGATGCAATGGGAAACTTTGGCCCTTTTTGAGCTAAAGTCTTTAACAGATTTCAGCTTAGGTAATTTTTTTTTTAATCTTGTTTCTTTCCTCTCCCCCCCCCCCCCCCCCCAAAAAAAAAAAAAAATCTAGGAGGGGAAGACTATTAGGATTTTGGACCAAAACAAAAACAGTTGCTATTTACTTTGACTTTGATCAAATTTATTTTCACTTCCCAAATGATCATAGTTTCAGAGCTCAAACTATGATCATTTGGGACCCTGGGATTTATTGTTGGCCAGGCAATGAAAGCCTCCGTGATTTAGGTTGAAGGCATAGCCTTTTAGAAAGAAATCTAGGTGGTAAACCCTAAAATATCTTGGGAGATTTCAACAAACACCCCCCACCCAATATTCTTTAGGATAGTTACTCTTTATGTGACTAAGAGTAAGTACTACCCCAGAGCTCTGAATTAAAAAACAAACAAACAAAAAGACAGAAAATGCACTGGTGGTAATTATGTTTCCTGAAGAGCTGTGTACACAGTTGGCAAGCAATAAATGTTTTTTGATGTTATCTGCACAAAGGGTGGTAATTCATGCTCTTCACATCCTTTGCAAATTAGAATGACTAGTATCCTGGTCCTCAGAAGGTTAGATTTACTACCAACCATTGCTTTGGAGGATAAGCTTCTGTAAAAGAATACTGGGGATTGTGGAGAAGGGAAGAGGCAACTGTTGTTGGGTTGCTATTTGGGTAAGTAGTAACTGAATGGCTTAAATTTTAGTGTGTAATTTTAGTTTTTAGGGCTGTGTTGGTGTGCTTTTTTATGAGGAGTGCTTTCCTAGAGACAGTCGGGCTGCAGACTTCTCATTGTGTTAAAACCAGATTTCCTCTCCTTTTTTGATACCTCTTATTTTATGCTAGCCACATATACTTCTGCTTCAAAAAATAGGAAATGAAGGATGGGCCATTGAAACTGGATTTAGTGACCTATGCCAAGGACTCAACTAATTTTAATGTTAATTTATGGTGAACAAAAGAGAAGCCTCTGGTATGTAACTATGTTTATAAATTATTTTTGGTCAGTGACTTTCCTCTTTAGAAAGAAGGCAGGACCCTTGAAGTTGTTGACCTTGCACCCCCTATATCAAACTAGAGGTAGGTGTTCAGAAAATGAGTATTATTTGTTATCTTTAGAGCAATTCGACAGGAGCTAGTATGTCAGCACTGATTTATCCGGAGTTTTACCTTGTGGGACAAGGAATACGGTGGTCTTTTGGAAATGCATTTCTTTCTTAGGATTTATTTGTTTGTATATATTGGATCTGTTTTCAGGGTGGATTCCTATTGATTATAATTTCACTAAGCTGCGTGGTGAAGAGTGGGATGAGAAGACCAAAGGCAGACTTCAGAGAATAACTTTATTTCCTAGTATAGTTTTTCCCCTTACTTTCCATGATTTTTTCTTGAGTGAATTTTAGCCTTGGTCTTGGAGTCAGGAAGATAGTGTATGAACCAGGGAAGTCATTTAACATTTGCCAAATGAGGATGATAATGATAGTCTATAGGGTTGTAGTGAGAATGAAATGAGATATAGTGCCTGGCACATTTTCCTCACATTCTCCTTCCCTTTCCTGCTAAATTGAGGCACACCTTTACAGAATCACTTGGAGGGAGATTTGGAGGTGAAAGAGATCAGAGATGATTTAGTCTGGCTGTTTCATTTTACATATTTGTAAACAGGTCATAACCTGTCTAAGTCAAGCTACCAGCATAATTTTGTTCATATAAACAAGCATAATCTTTAAGTGGAGAGAGAGTTGTGCTTTCTTCTTGAGCTATTTTGAAATTTTGAAGCATCCCCCCCCCCTTCCCAGGCCCTGGAAACTGGAAAGTTAGATGAGAGAATCATGCATTTCCAGCTAGGCACTTATTGGTCCCCCTTTCAACCCACTGAATCCTGGAGTAGTTAGAAAACAGTGATACTAAAAAGATATCCTGACTCCTTTTGTAGCTCAGTTAACTGGTAGTACATTCAGATTTGGCACAAAGGAAAATAGAAAAATCTTTATTTTAGGTGCCTGGCCTTCAAGGATCAAAAACTAGAATTAGTTGACTAATTCTAGGGGAAGTTAATGTTTCCTTCAGTTTTGTTTAGAGAATATTGAGCAGGGAGCAGGGAATGATTGGGTTGTTCTCAGAAAGAGCAGCGGTCAGGATCTAGCTCCCTCTGTCCCTTTCTCTGTCTGAACTGGTTTTCATATTGTATTTGTTAGGTGATGGGGAAGGAGGGATGGAATGTGTGGTTAGGATTCTTTTCTTTCCATATTCAGTCTTTTGTTATTATGGTTCTTATTTAGTAGGAGAAGTCATTTGGGATTGTGGAAATTTATAACTTTGAAAAGTCACCTTGCCTTATCCAGGAAGATGAGAATCTTAGTTTCAGAATGCTTCTAAAGGGAGGTTCATAGCTCAGCTAGTAGTCCAATTCAACCATTGTCCGCTGTTGAGAAATTCTCTATTACAAGTCATTCGAACTTTACTTTGCATTTCCTGAAGTCAGTCATCTGTGAAGGCTAAAAAACAACTAGTTGCTAGTAAAAATCCCCTCATATAATAGTTTTCCATAGTATCGTTGGGTATCTTTCTTAGGTCAGCTTTTCCCCCCCAAGTCTTCTATTTTTTAAGAAAAAATGTGGGGGGCAGCTAGTTGGCTCAGTGGATAGAGCACCAGCCTTGAAGTCAGCAGGACCTGAGTTCAAATTTGGCCTTAGATACTTAACACTTTCTAGCTGTGTGACCTTGGGCAAGTCACTTAACCCCAATTGCCTGGGGGGCGGGAAAGAATCTTAAATACCAGTGAATTTCTACCTCTCCCCCATCTTTTAATTTCTCTTTATTAGGGCCTTTTTTTTGCTCCAAATTTGTAACTTTCATGTGTTTTGTGGTGATTTTATTTACATTGTTATAGTCATTATGTACATTGTTCTCTTAATTGTACTTGATTGACTCTGCATCCATTCATGTAAATCTTTCTTTGCTTTACACTTTCAAGTCCCAACTAAAATTCCTTCTTTCTTGCTTGCTTGCTCTCTCTTGCTTTCTCTTTTGCTTTCTCTTGCTTTCTCTTTTTCTTTCTCTCTCTCTCTTTCTCTGTCTTTCTGTCTGTCTCTCTGTCTCTCTCTTTCTAACTTTATTTTTATTAAAGCTTTTTATTTGCAAAATATGCATGGGTAATTTTTCAACATTGACCCTTGCAAAGCTTTCTGTTCCAAATTTTTTCCTCCTTCCCCCTCCCTCCTCCCCTAGATGGCAGTAGTCTAATACATGTTAAGTATGTTAAAATATATGACAAATCTAATATATGTATACATATAAATATTATACCTTGCTGCACAAGAAAAATCGGATCTACAAAAAAACCCGAGAAGGAAAACAAAATGCAAGCAAACATCAACAGAAAGCATGAAAATGCTATGTTGTGGTCCACACTCAGTTCCCACAGGCCTCTCATTAGATGTATATGACATACTTCATCACTGAACAATTGGAACTGGTTTGATTTGGAGCACCTTTTCATATGACCAGAAATGGTTTTAATTTCATCATGTGAAAATTGTTCATATCGTTTGACCAATTGGAGTATGGCTTGAATTTGAGTCAATTCTCCATATATTTTAGAAATGAGGCCTTTATCAGAACCCTTAAATGTAAAAATGATTTCCCAATTTATTGCTTCCCTTCTGATCTTGTCTGCATTACTTTTATTTGTACAAAACTTTTTAACTTAATATAATAAAAATTATCTATCTGGTGTTCAATAACGAGTTCCAATTCTTCTTTGAACACATTCCTTCTTCACACATCTGAGATGTAAACTATCCTATGTTCCTCTGATTTGCTTATAATATCACTTTCTGTCTAAATCATGAATTCATGTAGATATTATCTTGGTATGTAGTGTTAGGTGTGGGTCAATGCCTAGTTTCTGCCACACTAGTTTTTCAATTTTCCCAGCAGTTTTTGTCAAATAGTGAGTTTTTATCCCAAAAGCTGGTCTTTGGGTTTGTCAAACACCAGATTGCTGTAATTATTTCCTATTTTGTCCCTACAGGAGTTTTCTACAGGCATGTTTCCATTCTAGTGCCTGCCTTCTTTTTTTTAAGGTGAAATACACCCGAACCAATCTGACTGTAGCTCCATGATACTTGTCAGCTGTACACCTATCTTCCATTCTGGAATTATTTTCCATCATAGTCCAAGGGGGAGGAGGGGTCTTGTAGAAGAGGAGGAAGAATAAACAACTCTGCTTGATGTAGTATCCCCAGTACATTGATTTTTCCTGTGAGGCAGAAAGAAGTGTGTGCCTTTCAACCTCCTCCAAAATCAGTTTCAGCCAGAACATAGTTTAGGGTTAGAATTGCTCACATTCTATGGTGTGATTAATGTTTCTCTTCTTGTTTCCATAAAAAGGATTCCATCTGGGGGGGAGTTTAACTTTTAAGCCAGAATACAGGGTTGATGTATGAGAGTAAAACTGTTTATTTCCCAATAGACCACGGTGTCTTCATTTGGTAATTGGCAGGAGCCAGATGTCATTGTTGACTGAGAATAAACAGAGTTCAAGGGGTCTTAAGGTTTCCCTCAGTCTTGATTTCACTCATGTCTTTGGAGCACTCCTTTTAAAACCTAATTCGCTGACATTTTATATGTGCATTACTTGTTTTTATATGTTTTTATAAGGACTTAAAAATCTAGTGTGTATACACACACATAACAATGAAAAATTATAAATTATAAATGTGTGTGTATAAATTATACACACACATACATATCACATGTAATTCTGTTTGCCTCCTTTCTTAAGACAGCAGCAACTAATATTAGCTGTTCTGGCAAAGAGTAAAGAAAGTAGGAAGGAATTCACTTTAAACATTTAGATTTGTCTCTGTTATGAGTGTGTGTGCTAGTGCTTTAGTATGCTTAGGAATTGTAACAGTATGATTTTTTATTTGATTGTTCATTGATTGATATTAAATGACAGTATATTTTAATGGATCTGAAACAAAACATTAAGTATCTATAGAATAATAGCTTTAGCACTTCAAGAGATCTTAGGCTTCCTTATTTTACAGATGAGGTACTTGAGAAATGAATAGAATTGCCCAACATCAAATGGTTATTTGGTAGAGGCTATTTTAGTTCTTCCACTTGGTAGAGTTGAGATTTGAACCTAGATTCTCAGACTTTGATTTTAGTGCTTTTCCTACTGTACCCCCTCTCCCTTGATAATGAATGAAAAATCACTTATTATCACGCCAAGTACTGTACATACAGACAAATAGAAAGATCACAGAGTGTTCCTCCTCTCAAGGAGCTCATTCTAATTGGAAAACAAAACACACAAGAAAATTCAGGTGTGAGGTGATTAGAAAGGCTAGGAAGTCCTAAGGGTGAAACAATTGCTTTGGTGACAAGGCCCAGGTTTCTATAGGATAAGTAGTAGCTGTGATTGTGAGATGTATTGGCAGAGTAGGTAATTAAGGCCTGGATAACCCCTTAGGAAGCAGTAGGAAGCAGATAAAATGAGGCCTGTAGGCCATGAGGAGGAATACACTCCTATCTCGTTCAAGTTGTGTGTGTGAATGTTCAGGTCAAGCAGCTAAGTAGTTGAGAAATCAGGGATTGGTAAATGGGTTCTTTTGAGAGGAGAGGAGATGAAGAAAAAGGGAAGGAGGGCTTCCCTCTGGGGAGAGCTTAGTTTCCAATGGAGATAGCAAGTCTCCATCTTGGATTTACATGGTACAGAGTACCAACTTTAGTCTCACTGAGTACCACTCTGATGGTACTATTATTTTTATGCTCATTATTAACTAGACCTTAGCCTATATACTTGACTTGGAAAGCAAGGTGATCACCACTGAGTATGCAGTATTTTGAATAAATGTGCTTTGAGAGGAATGTGCTGCCCCTAAATATATCACTTCCTTGGCTTATTTTGTGGTATTTCTGAAGTAGATTCACAAGGAAGTTTTTTAGAATAAGAGAGCAGCAGGGGATAAGAGACGGAAAACCCAATTAATATGCATGTGACTCAGGAGTTAACTATCTATGTTGAGCTCAAGGGTTGTTGGAATGAAGAACTAATAGTAAGCAAGAAAAGATTAATAGCTCTTCTTTTCTCCTGACCTTATTGCAGCACTTAAGAGTTTAAATGTGCATTTACTTTGTTCTGTTTTTAGTATATTGCAATTAGCATTTTCATTCAGGCTTTAAATTCCTTGGACCTCTGCCTTGGAAGAAACTGCATTCCTAACTGGGTATACACATCCTACTTGTCATGAAATAGTGAGAAATATCAATAGTTAGTATATGAAGCACTTAGATTTCTTGGAGCTTACCCTTCTCACAATTTACTCCCATAAATTTCAGGAAGTTACAATAAACTTTTGTAGTGGCATTTTCTTTTGGAGACATTAACAGCATAGTCTAAGTTTGATTATATCTCAGTATGTAGTATCTCTGGCTCATTGTTGGACTCTTGGTATAGAAGAGACCAATTCTAGTTTAAGCTGATTTGAGCATAGACTAACTTTTCCCTTAGGTGGTTTCCTGGAACTACAGTTTCTTTTCCTTACCATCTCTAGATCTCAAGATCATGCGTAATGGTTCTTATCAGGTGGTAGTTCTTTTCTTAGGTTTTTTTTTTTTTTTTTTTTTTTTTTTGCTATTGGCTGTTATCCCAAGTCTGTTTCACCAGAAGAAGGTTGTTTGCTGTTCTGAGTAATCACTCTCTCTCCCTATTCAACAAACTTCCATGGCTTCCTATTGGTTCCAAAAGCAAATAATAAATCCTCTGTCATTCAAAGCCTCTCCTCCTTTACCTACTCACCTTGTACCTTTACTGCCCAATATGTACTTGATCCATTGACACTAGCCTCTTTTGGTTGTTCAATGAACAAGACTCCATCACACCACTCTGGGTACTTCTCCACTATCTCCTTGGCTTTTATTAAATCCCAGCTAAAAGCCTTTCATTTGTAGGAAGTCTTCCCCAGCCTACCCTCTGTTAATTTACAGTCGTCCTCCATTGTATTGCAGGTTTCTTGAAGGAACCTCTTACTTCTTTGCTTATCCCTTGGGGCTGTGCACAATATCCAATACCTGTTACTTAGCAGGCAGTTAATAAATGTTTATTGATTGGCAATAGGTGTGAATTGGCAGTTCACCTCTAAGTCCTGGTTTCTCAAATTCTAGAAGAATGCATTGCTGTGGAGGGGTATGAGGAGGGCCAAAGTGTCTGTGACTAAAAGATAGTTATCTAGCCTTCTATTTTTGAACATTCTAATAATGGGGAACTTTCTTTCTCTCTTCCCTCCCTCCCTCCTTCCCTCCCTCTTTTCTCTCTCCCTTTCTCTCTGTGTCTGTCTGTCTCTGTCTTTCTCTGTCTCTGTCTCTCTGTTTTGCCTGGCTTTCTGCTCTGATTGTTAGAAAGTTCTTCCTTAAATTTGTACAGCTCTAGCTCCCTGAAGTGGCCTGTCTCTGGACCAGAAGTGGTGAAGCAGTGAAGGATTCTGTTGCCTAATCATAACTATTCCCCCTTCCTCCTTTTTTAGGCCTAGAGTTTTTATCTAGGGTCATACAAGTGTTGACTCTTGCAATTTAATTTCCAGAGTTTTTGCCTAAATTCCTTAAACCTCTTAATGTTCTAGTTACAGTAAATAAGAAAGAGGTTTCTGTAGGAAATGCACAGATGTGGCTTATTTGTCATAGCGTTGAATATAAGTGAAAGAATGATACCAGCCTGCCTCAGGCAGTTTGTAGAATAAAATAAGGAAAATCATTATTCCTTACTACTTCCCTCTAGGCAAAAGGGTATGCTGCTTTTCACCTTGTGTCTAGCATCACTGTCCAAAAGACATTCAAAAAGCACTCATGTATATTTACAAAGGCAGAATGAGTTTAACTGACAGTGAATCTTACAGTATAGTGTAGGGGCCTAAGACAATTGGTTTTTTTTTGGACACCACCAGGACTTTTCCTGGTGACAGCAATGAGCTGCAAGAGTTGCTAGTTGCCATTACTAGGTCTGTATCCCAAAGAGATCATAAAAAAAGGGAAAAGGACCTATTTATAGCAGCTTTTTGTGGTAGTGAAGAATTGGGAGTTGAGGTACACATCTATTGGGGATGGCTGAAAAGATGTGGCATATAAATGTTTTGGAATACTATTGTGCATAAAAAATGATGAGCAGGCAGATTTCAGAAAAAACTTGAAAGACTTGCATGAACTGATGCTCAGTGAAAGGAGCAGAACCAGGATAATATTGTACTCAGTAACAACAATGTTCTTCAATGATCAACTTTGACAGATTTAGCTCTTTTCAGCAATACAATGTATCCAAGACAATTCCTATGGACTAGAGAAAGAACTATGGAGCATACTATTTTCACCTTTTTTCATTTATTTTGTTTTTTCTTATAGTTTTTCTCTTGTTATGATTCTTCTCTTACAGTATGACTAAATGTGGAAATGTATATGCACAGTCAGGTTATATATAACATTGGATTACCATTTGGGGGAAGGGAGAGGGAAGGAAGGAAAGTTTTGGAACTCAAAAAAAATCTTATAGGGGCAGCTAGGTGGCGCAGTGGATAGAGCACCAGCCCTGAAGTCAGGAGGACCTGAGTTCGGATCTGGTCTCAGACATGTAACAGCTGTGTGACCCTGGGCAAGTCACTTAACCCCAATTGCCTCAGCAAAAAAAAAAAAAAAAAAAAAAAAAAAATCTTATAAAAATGAATTTTGAAAACAATCTTTACATGTAATTGGAAAAAAATAAAATTATTTATTTTTTTTTTCCCCAGCGGGTGGGGGCCCCGGGGATGCGTGCATTTATCAGACCAAAACCAACCCGGCAGCTTACCCCCAACCAGGGGCGGGGGTGCCCCCGCCGCTTTGGTGACTAGATAACTTCGGGCTGATCACACGCCCTCCGTGGCCGCGATGACCCATTCGAAAGTCTGCCCTATCAACTTTTGATGGTACTTGCCGTGCCTACCATGGTGACCACCGGTGACGGGGAATCAGGGTTTGATTCCAGAGAGGGAGCCTGAGAAAGGGCTACCACATCCAAGGAAGGCAGCAGGCGCACAAATTACCCACTCCCGATCCAGGGAGGTAGTGATGAAAAATAACAAATAAAATTATTATTTACAAAAAAAAAGTTGGTTGCTATAGCTCTCCACTTGATAGTTAGTTGTCAACCTTTTAACAGTTTCCTAAAGATGTTGAGGAGTGGTGGTGGTGGAGGCATACAATCCTAATTTATTTTGTGCACAGGCATGAGAATAATGATAATAAAATGAAATAAATTTTAAGAGGAAGAGATGTGATGCTGAAGAAAGTATGTCTATTCTAATTCATCAGGGGCTTCTTGTATCATTAATGATGCTAATTGTCTTCTAACCTACTTAACTTTAAAAAATCAAATCAAACTAACCAACCCCAAGAATTAGAATGAGTAATGAAAGAAAGTTCATGTTATTCATGATATGAGAGATGTATGTAAATTCTCTCTTCCTTAAGAAAGAATTTAGATAAGATTTTCATGTATTTATACTCTTCTTCAAATGTTGCCACTATCATTAAGCCACCAGTTTGGGAAGAGAATGTAAGTTTGACTAGTGAATAATTATGAAAATCAATTTTACTCTTTTTGCTGCTCAATATTGAAAACTTAAACAGTTGAAGAGTTCAATCTGAGAACTGTGTAAGATGAGGAAAATGGGACACATGAGACAGAACTCCTGATTCAGTTTTGATTGAAATATTTGATATGATTGGATCTTGGTGCTGAGTTTTTTTCTGGTGACTTTCCCATTTGTTGTTGACTGAGAAAGTGGTGTTCCTCTGAGTTCTTAGAACCAACTGTAAGCAGTTTGTGTAAGCATTCTTTGATAATAAGGTGACTCACTTTTTGAACACTAAGCTCTATGGAAAGCACAGGAAAATGGTGGATCTTCTGAGGAGTGTTCTTAGACAACGGTTATTTGTACCTCTTCATCAATGACTTGAAAGCTTGAGGAGGGACAGCTTTTCTGGGAAATCTTATTGTCAAAACTGAAATGGCACTAGATGCTGTTGAAATTTCAGTATCCTGGGTTATTGTTGCTTAAACAGAATATATAAATTGTCCATGTGAGAGTGCTTTAGGAGTGGTTGAGTGTTAATTTCTATCATAGTATTCAACCAAATACATAGTGTGAACTGTTTTTTTGGGGGCGGTGGGGAAGATAGAGAATCAGGGCTGAAGTTTTGATTGTTTATTGCTCTCATTCATTGACATGGTGATCTCTTTCTAGTGAGTAAATTAAGGGAGTACTAGATATGTGAAAATAGCCATTTAAGGAACCTATTCTCTATTTACCTCTTGAATACTTATCTTGTACCTTTTAATAATTCCTTACTGCATTTAGGATTTTCCAGTTTAGGATTTTCTGCCATTGAAAAAAGCTAAGTGAGAAGACTCACTTGTGAGCATGGAAATTTTAATTTGGAGTAAGAGAAGAGAGGATTTGGATTTTCAAAAAAGGGCAGCTCTAGGGAAGTTTAAAGCGGTAGTCAATAGTCAAAAGACATTGATTAAATACTTATCTATGTGCTTGGCATTGTGCTATGCCCTAGAAATAAAAATAATACATATACATGCAAAAATAAAGAGTCCTTGACCTCAAGAAAGGGGAGGACAACACATAGGGTGACTGCAGGAATGGTGGAGAACTTTTCAGTGTAGCCTGACTGAAGAAATGGCTGGCCTTGGACCCCCTCCTTAAAACAGGTTCTGAGAGGAGCTGTTCCAGGCATAATGAGGATATGAATTCCATTGCTGAAGGGATAATCCAGGGTTAAAGAGATTTCTAGAGCATTGTAGAAAAGTAACAAGTCTGGAAATGCAGTCTGATGAGAATGGTATCCTGGTGAAAAGTGGTCATACTCAGATTCTTTTGAGAGATAATTGAAGACATTGACCACTTATCCTCCTTGGTTCTATTTACCACTGCAGAAAGACTTCATTATAATTAGTGGGAATATTAGTTCTGGATTGTTATGGAGGAATTGGGATGGGTGCATGACTCTCAGGACTCATCTCATTTAAATTCATACCTGGACTAGAATTTGACTGACAAAGGGTTGGTCACTAGGAATATTGGAAGAGAAGTGAAGGCAAATGAAGAATACCCATGAGTTGGGGGAATGAGACAGATGGACAACTCTTTTGGGATTTTTTTTTAATAGCTTTAGAGGTCAACCCATATTATAGTATTATGTTCAATTTGGGGTTCCACATTTTACAAGTGACACTGGTAAGCTGGGTATGGGTCCATGAGGAGGCTGACCAGAATAGAATGATAAATAAGTTCTTTTTGAAAGAAATGAATATGTTTTGGAGAGAAGATGATTTGAGTAGGAGATGAAGAGATGATTTGAAAATTGATTTCGAACATCTGATGGATGATTGTGATTTGTTCTGCAGATCCTTACAAGAAGGCTATTTTTGGTTCAAACTTTCCTTATTTCATGAAGGGCATTCACAAAATTAAATAGGCTCCCTAGCAAGGTAGTGAGTGTCCTGTCACTGGAGATCTTTAAGCAGGTGTAATTATTTGTTGCAGTTGCTGGTGAGTGTTTTCATTAACTTTTTTCATGATATTGTATAAGATAATTAAATTCTGGCCTCAGTTTTTTTCCTGTTTACTAGATCATATGAATGAGAGGCCATGTGAATGACTTAGAGCTGCTTTTGAGCAGTCTAAGGTAGTATGTAGTTTCATTGTCTCAAAAAGTGGAAAAGCTATTATAAATTATGAAAACTGGCATTTTGACATGTCTCCTAAATGCAAACAATTTATGTTTTGCGGGGGAGAAATGAGCTGGGGGAAACAGGGAAGCTCTGGATTCCAACTAGAAGTTTCAAATAATTAGGATGGGAATTATATAAGCAAAAGCGCTTCTGCTCATTCAGCTTGCTTTTACTGATAGAAGGCTTTAATTCTTCCCCATCTCTTTTGGTATTGCTAAAGTTTTCCAGGAAATTGGTGAAGTCCCTGCCTAACTCAGCTTGAAATTTCCATGTAGTAATTTATACATCAAATTCAGTAACCAGAATTGGAAAAGGTATACTAATGAACCAATTCTTGGACCCAGATCACTTCCTAAAATATTCAGTATTTGTTGTTACTCAATTTGATGTATAACATTTTCTCTTCATGGATCTTGGGGAAAGAAAAGGTCATACTTTAATCCTTCTGCCATCTTTAGAGGACGATTGTTTGACAGAGGGCATGGCATTAGGAGTTGTCAGCTTTTCTTCTTTGTTCAAAGAATTGGGAATGGGATAAAGGAGGAATTTCAGCTTCTTTATATGCACATCAGACCTCTTTCTGCTTCATCTTTTGGGGAGAAGGGAATGGTTGGAAAGGGGCAGAAGAACCTGATGATAAATGCCTTGAGCAGGTTTTCAAGCCTTAAGCTTCCTGAAGTTCATTAGTTTGATAGCAGTGATGGGATAGTGAGGTTGACAACTCTGGTAATTAATCAAACTTTTGTTTAATTACTTAGTACCAGGCCTTATACCAGTAGATACCAAGACAAAGTGAAGGCATCTGTGATTTCAAGAATTTTGTGTTTTATAGGGATGGGGAGATAACGTGTGTGTGTGTGTGTATATATATATATATACATATACACACACACACATATATATATATATATACATTAATATATCTTACAGATACAGAGTTTGAAGTTTGATATCTTCTGCCAAATGGCTTGAGAAACATCGTCCCTTCTTGCACATTAGACAAATTTTTCTGTGGTGCCAGTTAGTTTTAACAGGATTGTAACCACATTTTAGAGTGAAAGATAATACTTAAGTACATTGTACTTTGTTGCCCAGGCTAGTGCTTCCTGATTATGAATTGTATGAAAGTCTAGAGAAGCATCCTGATTCGGTTAATAGAGTGCTGGCCTGGGAGCCTAGAAGACCCAGAAAACCTATGACCCTGGGCAGGCTCCCAATTAACAATGCTTTAGGTAGCTATTTAAGACTTCTTGATAGCAATTCCATCCCCTTCTAAATGAAAGGTGTTGGAGGGGAGGAGTATGGGGTTTAAAACAATTCTCAAGGAGCTTCCCTTCTGTTTTGGGTACACTGTCATTGTATACTGGGTAGGAGACTCAGAGATGAGGAGATCCCGAAGGGCTTCCATGTAGTTTGAGTTGAGCTTTGGTAGGTAGAAAATTGCATGAAGGAGGAGTACAAAAATAGGAATAAGAGGTGATTTGGGTCTTTGTCGATGGAAATGAAAGTCTGTTATGAGAATTAACAGGAAGGCAGTTTGACTGGCTTAGAGATAGCTGCTTAGAGTATGTAATGTAATATAGCACAGGCAGTTAGGATGAGGTTCCTGCTGCTTATTTGGAAATATAGAGGACTCTACCTCCTGGACTGCTAAAAAGCACTTAGCAGAACACAACAATATCTTCTCTCTCTGAACTCTCTAGCCATAGAAGTAGCCATAGTGAAATAATTAGTCAGAATTTTGTTTTAAGGTCTACCTGGAGCCACTGTTGGGGATACTCCTCCACCTCTTTTTTCTTCCTTTGTTTTTACTTGATCATAAGATGCTACAGCAAGAATTAAAGGAAGAGGTGAGAATTTTAAGTTAAAAAATCTAGGTTGCCCCAGCTCCCATAGCTTGCCAGTGTTCCTGATACCCAAGTGAATTTACTGTAATAAAAAAATGAACCTAAGTTCTGTAGAAATGACTCAACAGATGTTCTTTAGGCTTTGCACTTAAGTCTTAAAAGAGAGAAACTTAAGGCTAGAGAAATGTTGGGTGACAAATTGATCACCCCAACATATTTATCATCTCAAAGCTTTAGATTAAAGAAGTGACCTGAAGTCGAAATAAAGGCCCATGAACCCTTTCTCAGTAAGGGGGGAAAAAGCACAGAAGCTTGATATGAGATGTTTGTGCATAATTTCCAGTTAAAAGATTTCCTTCTCTAAAATGACAAGATGTGACAGGGAGTGAAACAAAACGAAGATTTGTAAATTCAGGTACTTGAATGAGAGCTGAAAGGATATACATAGACTTGGACACATACACACACTAGGGCATATTTAGTAAGAACCATCCTAATATAATGATACTTTTTATTGCTTGCTCTTATCAGGAGAGTGGGAGCTTCTTACAATGAATGTAGCTTCTGGGAAATAAGGGCCGACAGAGGAAACCACAAGCTTGTGACACTTAAAGCGGATTCTGTCCCTCCCCCCAAATACAAGATATCTGGGATCAAATCTGGGTGGGATGGGGGAAGGGAGGAGTGGAATAAGGAGAGATGATGGAAGCTGGAGACCTTTTTCTTTCAGGAATATGTTATCTATCCCTGTCTACTAAGGTATTAGTAGTAGTGTAAGGGTGGGTGGGGAAGGAGACTACCACTTGTGGGATTTTCCAACTGCTCAGGGCATTGTAAATTCCAGAGCTAGGCTAAATTTTAAGTATGGGAAGGTCCTCAAAATATCATAGTATTTAATTCTCAAAGCAATGACAGCAAGAAGGGAGAGGAAGACAGAGAGAAGGGAAGAGAGAGGGACAGAGGTTCCTACTAATTTGTATTTTCTCTACCTCTTTGCCAATTTTGTTTAAAAAATGAGGACTAATGAAGCAGCCTATTCAGATTCCAGTTCCAAACTTTTACTGTACCAAGACCAATGGTAAATATTCCATCTCTCCCCCCCTCCACATCTTCCTCCCACCCCCCAGTTTTAGAGAAAGGGTGAGTGGCTTTTTGGTTTCGTGTTCTCCCAGATTCTTTGAAATGTAACCTGTATGAAATGACCTGAAATTTCCCAAAAAAGAAAACCAGATAGCCAGACCACTGCATGAAATAGTATCATAGTATTTTGTCTGATTTAGACTCTTCATGAGCTATAATGGGATATTAGGAACTTTTACCATGTGGGTTGACCAAATAGAGTATACTTGGTAAATCATATTTAATATATTTTAAAGGTATTCCTTTATTGTAGTTGCTATCATTTTGTTTATAGGAAACTACCCTTTTGTTACTTAGTACAACAAAATTGACCTACAAACCCTCAGGGGATTTACCCTTGTTTCTAGAACTTTTTTCAGTAGAAGGAGGTTGAGTAAAGGAAAGTTTTAGAGAGAGGGACAGCACGCAGGTGGGCACTGATAGCCTTGGAGTTGGAAAGAGTTGTTGACTTTGTTTCAAGGTCTGCCACTGACTGAAGGAGGCAACTCATTGGCCATCTCAGGCTCCTAGGGGAAGATTTAGGTGGCAGGCCAAGAACCAGTCTTCATTAGCTGAGTACATTTTCTCACTGTATATTCTCTATCAGTGAAATCCCTTATTCAAAATAAAAAGGTCAGGGTTGGGAGATAATTAAAGGTCTAACCTGACTTTTCTTTGATAACTCACAAGTATGTATAATAGCTCACAAATAAGGTAAGATGAGAAAATTAACAGATAAGTTATGCACCTTTTGATGCAGTAATCAAATCTCTTGCTTCATTGCTTTCAGAGTACCCCCTCCTTTGTTCATAAGCCCATCTCTAGAGCTAAATAAATGCTGAAGTTATTTGATCACTTGACTGGTCAGAGAAAATGGACATATATAAGCTCTAGGAGTAGTATAAAGTTATAGTAATTTAAAAAAAAAGTATTCTTATGTATGACTTGGAGTTTGTTGAGCTCAATTGGCCCCAGGGTTTCTCAGTAGTGGTGATTGGGTTTTATTGTGTTCCCAAAATGGAAAGCATCTGTGTTGGTAGGTTTTAACTGTTGGATTGTATAAGTGCTATATTGAAGACTAGTTTATTACAAAAGCTGACTGGAGGGACTTCAGATTGTGGTTTTGCAGACTTATAAATAGAACGGGAAATGCATTGCATCTTTTTCTCCATAATACCAGTGCTGAACCATTTAATTAAATCTCAAGTAAAGTCTTCCTTATATGCCAGCTGATGCTGACTTAGGTTAGCCCCTCTTATGTTTCCCACCCTATCCTATCTAAATTGGAGATGGGAGACCTTTCATTTAACTAACAAAAGGGGATTTTGAAGTTCATAGAATGCCTGAGGGCAAAAATGGAAAGTACCTAGATACTGGAAAAATAGAAGTTTGTAGGCTAGAGTAATTCATATTTTAAAATGTAGTAGGCCAGAGATGTTTAATTTAACCTGGACTGCCCTTCTTGGTGAGTTTGAGAGAGGCCAAAGGTGAACTGTTGATTCTCATTAACTAAAGGCTACATAAATGTGATGGCTGGACTTTTTTTAAAGCTACTTTCAGCTCATCTGGTATGCATTATGATGGGGATGCTAAACAAGATGAAGCTGTATAGCTAATGACATGAAATGTTTCCTCCTTATCTAATCAGGAATCTGCCTTGAGCTGTTAGATTAGAAGTTACTCAGATAGGATAATATAGGAAATAAGTACTTACCATATTTCATTTTAGGAATTAACCACATGCTCTCTTAACTATTGCCTTTTATGCATATGAAAATACAGTGGGGAGAACAACCTGTAGTGGTTTCTGGTATTCATCTGAAGAATGTAGTAATGATCCTCTCAATGACTCCTTCTTATTTGAAATAGGTTCTATAGTTTTGTTTCACCTGTCCATTTTTTGCTTGGAGGAATTTCTCATCATTGAGACAATGCTTCATTGAAAAGTGCAGAATTTGGAATTGGAGGGTTTGGATTAGAATCCTTGTTCATCCACTTTATTCCTTGTGTTGACCTGGATTTTCTGTTACTTAACTTTGGGGCTCATTTGAGGATTTCTCATTTTTAAAATGTGAAAATGGTGGTAGCTGTCAAATGACATCTCCAAGGTGCCCTCCGTTGCTTCATCTGTGATCCTTATTTTGTTTATTCCATGATGAATAGGGTGTTTCATGTCTTAAATATGTATATTTTGACTCTTATCACCTAGATAGGAGGTAGCCTTCATCACAGGTTTTCTGGAAGCATGGTCTGTCATTGTTTTGGTCAGACTTATTAGTTTTTCAAAGCAGTTTTTTGTTGTTGTTTTTGTTTTGTTTTTGGCAATGCCTTGGTCTGTTCATTTCATACTCTTAGTTCATACTGCTCAGGATTTTCTGAAATTGCCTTTGTATGAGGTTGGGAGGAGGTGTGTATCTTAGTCAGTAGTATTGTAAGCCATTCATATGACCATAATTTAAAAAAAATTCTTCAGTTGGCATAAGAGTCAGTCAAAGACACTCCCTTAATTTTTTATGTAGTTATTTTTTTTCTATATTTTTTTCTTTAGATCAGGTAATTTGTTTTGAAACTATTCATTTCCCCATAGTTTTTTTATTTATTTTTTAATCCCTTCCACCTCATTTTAGATTTTTCTCTTATGGTAAGTTTGATATATTTCTAAGCTTACATTCATGCCAAGTGCTTGAACATATAAATATATTAGTATATTAAAAACTGATATTGGAAACAAATGGGATTTTCACTGGGATTGTGAGTTTGGAAAGCCATTGTTTCTCTTCTACATGGAGTTGCCTCATCCTTAAGATGAGAAACAGAAGTCACTCATAATAAGTAAAAGAAATGTACTTTTGTTGCCCTTCTCTCCTCCATGTTTGTACAAGGGAATTTTTGTCTGGATGTGGTCAGGGAGACCTGGAGATGGTGTTATATGACAGTCATAGTCATTTATAGCTTTAAAATGCTTTATATCCAGCATCTTATTTGTTCCTCGCAACAGCCCTGTGATATGGGGATAAAGTTTTATTATCCTTACTTAATGCATAAAGATGCTCATGAGAGATTGTGACTTAGGGTGTTCACCTTTAGAAGGTGAATCAATTAGTACTTCAATCAATCAATATTTGTTAAATTTCTATGTTCCTTCCATTGTGTTAGGTACCAGTGTTATATATACATATACACATATATTTGTTAAAGGAGCTTATATTCCATTAGGAGGATGCATGTTTATAAATAAATGAATAAACCCAGGATACACATACATAGCTACATAAATTTGGTGAAACCTAAAGAAATTGGCAAAGATCTCATGAAAGAAATGGTCCTTGACTTGAGTCTTGGAGGGAGATAGTAGTTTCAAGATTTTAGGTGAGAAGGGGTAGCTAGCATTCTTGGCATGGAACCACAACCAGTGTTATTTTATTATTTCTGCATTGGGGGCAGAGGTCTTATATACTACAGCAAATAGCACAACCTGGTTGGAATGTACAGTATAAGGGAGAATAAGATCTCAAAAGAAAGGCTAGAACCAAATTGAGGGGTTTGTACTTTATTCTAAGGGCAATCGGATCCTCAAATCTTTACCAGAGGAGTGACTTGTTCAGATCTGCATTTAGAATAGGGAATATCTGATCAACTGCTTAAAGTTGGATTATAGAGTGGAGGGATTGATTTCTACTAGTTCCACTTTTAAACCCCGTTTCTATCCTACCAATCCTGCTAGTGGATTCAGGTTTAGAAATTTTTAATGAAATCTTTTGAAAACTTAATATTTTCAATCTAAAGAGAAAAAAAAGTTAATGGGAATTATAGTAAACATTTGCACAGTAACAATGTGCTTGCTTTCTCTCATGATGTCCTGTTTTCCAGTTTTTTGATTTTTCAGAATATCAATTGCATCACATAAACCCCAAACTATGGATTAGACAAACTGAAAACCAACCTTCTAGGTATTTAATTTATTACATAAAGAAAGCTTTGCTCATGAAATAAATTTCAGATGACCAATTCCCTCCCCATGAACATAAAAGAAGTTAGATCAATGATTATAGAACACAAGGAAGAGAGAAGTAAAATGAAACTCAGGTCCAGGGTACCCTTTATGCCTTTTCTCCCCCCACTGTAAGATAGACATTAGATAGCTGTCTTGAATAGCATTATAAACCCAAGCTTCTTGTACCCTGCCTATTTACACAAACTGGGCCATAGTTGTTCATTTGTCCTAAATGGAATTTGCAATTCATTGTATACAAATATATGTGGAGGAATCAGTCTCTAAAAGTAAGACTGTTTTATAGTAGTGTTGTCAAATTCTTCTTGAGGCTTTTGTTGAAGGTGGATGGGTAGGATTTGTTAGCAACTTTGTTTTGTAGAGAGTAGGTCATCCTATAGGATCTGCTGGTACCAACCTTCCCCTCCCTTTAAAAATAAGACAAACATTTAACCCTATAAACAGTCCCCTGATCCTAAACATTATAGCATCAGATTTTATTTAATTAGAATTTGAAGTTAGTTTCTGCCTGAGTTGCTGGGTAGTAGAGATCATATGTTCTGTGCTATCCATAGGATCATTTTAGGCACTTAGGAAAACAGCCAGACCAAGCTCTAGTCACCTCCTCTGGAACACAGAATATTTATCCTTGGCAAATAATCTTTGAGGTCCTTATTTAGAATTATTGACTATCTTCCTTAGAAAAGCCTGTGACTAGCATATATTTTTTTTCCCAGTTTATTTTTAAGAGGGGGCAAGAGAGGTAAAGTCTACTGATGTCTGAAATAGGGGGGAGGAGGAAAAGTATTTGAGGGTCTGTGTATGAGAGAACAGATTCTATCTTATAATTTTTGGCATTAATCCCAAGAAGTAGAGAGATGATTTGGCCTCTCCTACCTATTTCCTAACATTGAATAGCAAACCTCTCTATGAGTGGTAAATATTACCTTGGGGCCACTTGACTAAAAGCTGAAAGCAAAACCCAATTCATGACTCCTGTGGGTTTTATGGAAGCATATAAGTGATTGTTGGAGATCAATTATAATTGGCTGACCCTTGCATGTTTAGCAAGTTGAGAAATCAGAAAGCTGCCAAGTTTCACTTGGACAGTGTTTCCAGATTGAAGAACACACTTCTTAAGGCCTTTTCCATGTTGGTATAAATATTACTATCAAGTGTCCTTGTGGGAGTCAAAGGACAAAATCTTAAGCAGCAATACCTTTGGAGGCTGGGTGTTCAAAAAAAAAAATCAACCCTTTCTGGGGCCCCCATATTTGTGAAGTATTTGGCTTTGAAGCATTTGTCAGAGGTAGTAGACAATCTTCTGAATACTGATTGGCCAGGGCAGGAGTTCCTGGACAATCATTTCTGCACTTTTTTTTTTGGAAGCACTTTAGTTCTTCACTGGTCTTAAATGGAGATGTCTGTTGTCTAAGGAGAAAACCTATGAAGATCTAGTATTGATAATTAACTCATTAATTCATAATTAAGGTGACCTATAGTTGGTAACATTTGGAGGTTCTGTTTGTCTCAGAATGGATAGACTTCTCCATTGTAACCTTTGTAACATTGACGATAGTCAACCTTGACAAGCTACTTTTATCATGAAATTGGGAGAAGGGTTAGGATTTTCAAAAGTTACAAGAAGAGACAGCAAATTTATGACAAGTACAAAAAAAGCTAATAACTTTTTTCTTTTTTTATTAAAGTTTTTTATTTGTATAACATTTATGGGTAGTTCTTCAACATTGATCATTACAAAGCTTTCCATTATAAATTTTCCCCCCTATTCCCCTCCCCTAGATGGCAGGAAGTCCACTACATGTTACTTATATTAAAATATTTGTCAAGTCGAATATGTGTGTACATGTTTCCATACTTATCTTGCTGCGCAAGAACAATCATATCTACATGAACAAAAAAATATCTGAGAAAGGAAACCCAATGCAAGCAATCATCGATACAGAGCATGAAAATATTATATTGTGGTCCATATCTCATGTCCCTCTCTCTGGGTGTATATGGCCTTTTTTACTGAACAATTGGAACTGGTTTGAAACATTTCCATCAGAAGTGATCATCATATAGTATTGTTGTTTCCATGTATAATGATCTCCTGGTTCTGCTCGTTTCACTCAGCATCAGTTCATGCAAGTCTCTCCAGGCCTCTCTGAAATCGTCCCGCTGGCCGTTTCTTACAGAACAATAATATTCCATGACATTCATATACCATAATTTATTCAGCCACTCTCCAATTGATGGATGTCCATTCAGTTTCCAGTTTTTAGCCATTACAAAAAGGGCTGCCACAAACATTCTTGCACATGTGGGTCCCTTTCCTTCCTTTAAGATCTCTTTGGGATATAAACCCAATAGAAACACTGCTGGGTCAAAGGGTATGCACAGTTTGATAAGCTAATAACTTTTAATAGCCAAGTGAAAAAGATTAGTAATAAAAGTTTCTTCTGAAGAATGGAGCCTCCCAAAATGAGAGTTGTACAGTTGTGCAGTTTCAGGATAAAATTTGTAATGATGATGATAATAGTAAAAGCAAGATGGGCAATTTTGACTGGCACCTCTGACTATGGA
This sequence comes from Myrmecobius fasciatus, assembly GCA_023553655.1. Classification (NCBI taxonomy): domain Eukaryota; kingdom Metazoa; phylum Chordata; class Mammalia; order Dasyuromorphia; family Myrmecobiidae; genus Myrmecobius; species Myrmecobius fasciatus. Next base: position 75,472 of record JAJPUD010005096.1, on the reverse strand, counting down.
AACTTTTATTGTTGTTGTCATCTCCAGGTGAATTTGGCTCTTTGTGACCCTTTATGGGGTTTTCTTGGCAAAGATACTGACTGGTTTCCTTCTCCAACTCATTTTACATATGCGGAAACTGCAAACAGTTGCTTAGGTTAACACTACTACTGTCTGAGCTTGGATTAGGAAGATGAATCTTCCTAACTGCAGGTCTAGGATTCTTATCTACCATACCATCCAGCTGCTTCTTGCTAGGAAAAAAGACATTCTTTAAAAATATTCTTTTCCTTTGGTTTCTACATCCAGTATCCTTTTGGGGTATTTGTAAGGTTTGTGGGACTAGTTTGCCATATGGGAATCTGAAAATTTATCTTTGAGATGGTTGAGGAAATTCAAAAGAACTGAGATTGGACTTGAGGCCTTGTAATTGAGTTTGCTATAGTCCTATGAAACATGAATCCCTATTTTGATATCCCAGACCAATGAAGTTTCATGTATAAAGCCACTTCTGTACAGAATTTTGAAGGAAATTTGGATTCTGAGAGAGAAAAGGGAAGGTGAAGAATGAATGCATTCCAGGGACCTGGAACAGCCAACGCAAAATCAGAAGACACAGGAGGTGTGTTGCAGGAAGATATCAGTTATTTGAGTGGATTAGAATAATGTGTAATATGACTGGGAAAAATTTGATTGGGACCCAGTTACATAAGCACTTTAAACACCAAACAAGATTTTGGTTTTTTGTTTTTTTGTTTTTTTTTTTTACTAAAAGTATAAGGGAAATTGTGCTGTTTAGAGAGGCCTTACGAAAAATCTTTGGAACATAGCTGTAAAAGAGCTCAGGTTAATAGCAGCTAGCATTTCTATGGCACCCACTATGTGCCAAACACTGTACTGAGTACTTAACAAATGTCTCATTGGATCCTGGAATCCTGGAAGGTAAGTGCAGTTATTTTACAGTTGAGGAAATTAATTCTTAAGGGGTCATATAACTAATAAAGTATCTATCTGTTCTAAATAGGTCATTGACATGACTAGATATTACGTGGGAGGAAAACTATTTTAACAGTTGTGGAAGGATGGTTTGGAAGGCCAGAAAGTGGGCAGAGAAGAGCCTGTCTGTTTCAGAGGTTAAATCAAGGTAGCTGCTTGGTTATAAGAAGAGAGGAGAGCTGGGGAATCGGAATCAGCAACATGCATTTATTAAGGGCTACCTATATGCTAGCTTTATGAGAATGGATGAAATATTTAATAAATGGTTACTTTGTGAAGAGCACTGTTCTGCTTTGGGGGATAGATACTAAGAAAGGCAAAAACTATGGTCCTTGGAAAAGAGACCCACCTTTCTTCATCACTAAGAGCAACAGTTGTAGAACTACTGTCAATAAAAAGAAGGCCAATGATAATAATTATGATAGAAATAATACTATTTCAAATGAAATAATAGAGTCCATAACATAATGCCTGAAACATAGTAAGCAATATATAGATGTTAGTTGTTATAATATTAATAGTGTTTTAAAAATTTCATTTTGTAATCCTCAGTATTACTCTAGGTGTAGATGCCATTAATAACTTCATTTTACAGTTGAGGAAACAGTGGTAGCCAAAGTTTGTCACTAAACCAAGATCACAGAACTTTTACCTATCTGAGCCTGGATTTGAACTCTCTCAGAGTCATAGTATGTGTTATAGCAAGAGTCAGTTTGTCAATTAGGGAAAGCATTTTTCAAACCTTCAGAAACACTCAATAAGCATTTACAGAATTGCTAAATCTTCTGAGATGTTCCTTTCTCTAGTTTTAGACCCCAAACTCTTTAGAATACCTTGCACTACTTTTCCCTCTCCAGTTTCAAGGTGAATACATTTTCATCTTCCTCCCAAGTCAGTGATGCTTCTATTGGTGCCCTTTCTCATTTAGGCCTTCCCCTTTGCTTTTTATCCCAAGTCCTGGATTTGGGGTTAAGATAATCTGAGTTCAAATCATAGGGTGATTGTGACTGCTTAACCTCTAGCCTCAACTCATGTGTACAATGGGAATGCTAATCACACTCACACACACACACCTGGAGTTAGCAAATGAAATATGTATTAAGTGCTTTGCAAGCCTTACAAGTCCACTATAAATGAGTAATATTAAAATGTTAAATAAATGATAAGGTTCTATGATTTCCTGTGTTTTATAAGTTCCTCCTTTCTTTATATCTACCTAGTATTTATTTTAAATAAACAACCACAACAAATCTTCCACCCTTTAGCCTTCTACAACCTGGATAAAATTTACCTTCTCTCCTCCCCCCTCCACCCAGCTTAGATATTTTTATTACCAGACAAGCTCTGCTTTTTCTCATGAGGTTCCCACATTCTTTCCACAAGCATATTTAAAATTTCCCACATTTACATTTGAACCCAACTAGGTTTCTTCCCCCTAAGCTGATGTTGAAAACCCGCGGAAATGCTGGCTCATCAGGAAGTATTGGAGTTCTGGGTGTGATCCCTTGAGTGAAGTTTTATTTATTTTTTGCTGATGATACTGCTCTTGGGTGTACTAATTGTGGGCTTGTTCGCCAGCAGAGGCAATTGGGGAAAACCTGAAATTTTTTCAGTAGAGGCCTCTTTGGCTTTGATGCTGAGGCCTGTTTTTATCGGAAAACTGCCTTTTGTCATTTTCTCCTCCTTTTTTGAAGTCTACCCCTTAGGATTACCCACTAAGTCTCCTTCCCTGTGCCGTCCTCCCCGCCCCCCTTCAGCAAATACATATGAATATGAGTAACTAAAGAAACTGGCCAATCAAGACTTTCTGTCCTCTTCTCCCCCCTTCCCCCCCCCAAAAAAAATCATGTAATATTTAGTTGGGAGTCTGTGCTCTGGTGCAGAAATACATTTTTCTTGTGGTGTCAAAATGTTAAAAGAATGAGTTTAGTGTTTTAGTGGGAAAGACTGGTGAATTTGGAAGTTAGCACACCCAGGTTAAAATTCTGCCTCAGATGACCCCAAATGGGGTCAACAAAGAGTTGGACACAACTGAAGAACAACTACCTTTCAATACAGCCCTGATGGTACATGATGTCTCTTTTCCAACGCAAGATGAATTGGAGTTTGGAGAGTCTTATCAGCAGAAAGTATTCTCAACAAATCATGAAAAAGATTTTCTTAACATGGAGGTATTGCAATCTGGAGTTGTGAATAGAATACTTCTTATGCTGGAATCTTTACTTCTTGAAATATTAAACCATGTCTGACAAGTTATATTTACCTTCAAATTTTCATCTGTAGTCCCATTAGAAGGTAATGGTTCCAACATGTATTATGGGTGGGAATTGCCTTAATACTTGGGTAGCCTTGGGCAAGGACTTGAATTTCCTCATAAAATAAGGACATAAGATTGGATAGTTAATAGCTAGTATTGTATTGTTGATGAAGAAACAAAGCTATTATTATTATTATTATTATTCATTGCTTATTATTATGTTATACATTACAGTATAAGTGTTATATGTTTTAAGGTTTGTTAAGCATTTTATACATGTTATTTCATTTGATGTTCACAACAAACCTAAGCTGCCATTATTATCCCCATTTTATAGATGAGGTACAGAGAAGTTAAGCCTCTTGTTGAGGATTATACAACTAGTATGTCACTGAAGTTGGATAAGCCCTCCAGTCTCCCTCATTCCAAATCTTAAGGCTTTATTTACTTTGCTACCTTGCTACCTTAGAGGACCTGTAATTCCCTGCCAGCTCTGTATTCTTTCTGTGTCAGTAGATACTGGATTTGGTTACCCAGATCTAGGTTATACTGTATCACATATTTGTTTAGTATTGAGATGTTGTTGTTTAGTTATGTCCCTGAGGACCATTACACACCAATATTGCTGGGGGGAAGAGAGGAAGGTGTTCTTGGCAAAAGATACTGGAGTGCTTTGCTATTTTCTTGTTGAGTGAAATGACTTGTCCAGAATCATTTAATTAGTAAATGTTTGAGGCTCAGTTCAGTCTTCCTGACTCCAGGCCCCAGTGTTGCAGCCACTACTCCATCTAGCTGCTTCTGTAAATGGCCTCAATATTGTTGAGAGTGTGTAGAAAGGCACCATTCCTTCAGTTGGGGTTCAGAATAGGTAACTCATGGGAAGAATGGACTCTGATGCTAGCAGGTATTTCTTGGGAACTCACATGCTTCCAAACAGTCCTCCTGAAATAGAGCTTTAGTCAAGTTGACCACTCTCCTTCATAAAACCCCAACTTCAGTTTTCAGTGCCCTGTGTTTTTTTCCTTCTCTCCACTGATGAAATTGTGTTTTCTCTCTTAGGACTGCTACTAAATTCATACTGTGGTTGAAACATTCCTCATTTGTGGCCAACTCAATGTCAGTCCCCTTATTAAACTCTTATCCCAGGTTTATATCCGTTAAACTTGTAGAGAGAGAAAATGCCCATATAACATAAATCTACACAGTGATAAACCTGGGTGTACAGGCATATGTGAATTGTAGTCCAGTATTTACCTGCCCTTTTTATTTTATGGCATACCTGTACATTTCTTAAAAATAAAACAACTCTTTGGGGGGAGGGTTTGGAGGGGTAGGAATCCATTGGTAGGCTCAGAGTTAAGAACACTGTTTTAAAATCTGCAGTTAGAAGGGATTAATGTTGTCGATGAAGAAAATGGTAGAGTAGGTGTGAGTGCCAGCTTTGGCCATGCTACGGACTGGTAGCATATAATGTGAGCTAGAGATTACCCTCTGTGTCTGTCAGCTTCCTCATCTATGAAATGAGAGATATTTCCTGCTAGAACCTATATGTAGTATGATGTTAAAAGTAACTCCTAAGCAATTCTTCCTGCTTAACTTTCTGATGGTTACTTTGTCTTTCTCTGAGACCATAGTTTGGACACTCCCCAAGGTTCCTTCAAAACTAATCTAGCTCAGTGCATTCCCCCACCATTTTTGCAAATGAATAAACCGAGGCCTAAACAGATTTAAATGTGACTTTACTAAGTCACAGAAGCATAGTGGCTGATGGGGAATTTGAATCAAGGTCTTTCATCTCTGAATCCATTTTTTCTACAAAATCTTACTACTTTCTTTTTCACTTTCCTCTTGTGTTGGATTAGAAATCTAGAATGACCTCTAAGATCCTTCCCAGCACACTGCTAGCTTCACTCCGAAAGGAAGAGGAAACAAGAAGAAAGCCCCAGTAAACACTGACTTAACAGCTCTTCCAGTGACCTTGGCTTGCAAATCTTACAGGTTGCTTGGGCCTAAGGCACACTGTGAATGGAGGCCTAATTCAGGAGGCTGGAAATGAACATCAGTGGATTTGGTAGGAGGTGACAGATGACACAGAGTAGGGATTAGACCTGCAGCTTTGTATGCCAGAAGGGGGTGGATGGAACTCCCAGGGTGTACTTGCTATAACATTAAGAGATTTGACAGTTCAAAGGTGTGGAGTATGTATTTCCATGGAGATACCTATACACATAGGCATCACATCACCTATGCAAAGATAGTTTTGGGGTTTTGTCATTCATTCAGTATTGATAATCCAGAGGAGTAGTTTTAAAAGTAGATTTTTGTTTTAAATTCTGGGTAATCCATTGTTTTGAAAAAGGGGTCAGTCTCACCACAGGAAGATTTGCTTATACAAATTTATAAGTTCCTGATTTTCATTCTATGTAATTAACATGCTTGGGGAGAGGAAGGGAGGGAAGCAGGGGTTTGGTTATTTCTGATTTTTCTGAGGGGGGGAATAAAATGAGTTATCTAGGTCTTCATTTGCTTTGGCTTTTGGGACTGACTGGGATTCATATGCAAAGACAGTGCCTAAAATGTAGCCCTTACATAGTCTCTTCATGGGGTAGGTTTTAGAAATTACATTATATCTGCATTCTTTTTGATTGCCCCTGCCACTGTGCAATACATAAGTGTCTGTATAGAACTATAAGTGTTTTGAAAGTATATTTTCCTGAAAACAGCTCCACGACATGGGTGTTGTGAGGATTCCAATTCTTTTTTTTTTTTTTAAAGAGGAAACTGATACTCAGATCACAGGCTATTATATTTTGAGTTAGAAGGTATCTGTGAGGTGGGGAATGGTGGCCCATAGAGGTGAAGGACTTTGACCAAAATCAGACAGGTAGCTTGACTACATGTCCTAGTGGGACATGCCCAGGCCCACTGATGCCAAATCTGTTTCTGTTTAACAAGTTCCAGGGGATGATGCCGAGAGCATGGAATAATTAATCTGGTTCATGGATAAGGGAAGAATTTAGGACTGAAGAAGATAGAAAACATTACAAAGATATAAAATAGATCATCTTGATTATATAAAGTTTTTGCCCTAACAAAACCAGTGCAACCAGGATCATAAGAAAAGCAGAAAATTGGGGGGAAATTTTTTCCGACAAGTATTTCTTTTTCTCCCCTCCCCTCCCCTCCCCTCCCCTCCTCTCCTCTCCTCTCCTCCTCTCCTCTCCTCAAAGCTTTTTATTTGCAAAACCATATGTATGGGTAATTTTTCAGCATTGACCCTTACAAAGCTTTCCATTACAAATTTTTTCCCCCTAGTCCCCACCCTTCCCCTAGATGACAGGAAGTCCACTACATGTTATGTTGACAAACTGAATATGTGTATACATATTTTTACAGTTATCTTACTGTCTACAAGGAAAAAAATCTGAGAAGGGAAACATAATACAAGCAAACATCAATAGAGAGTATGAAAATGATATGTTGTGGTCCACATTTCACATCCCTCTCTCTGGGTGTATATGGCTTTCTTCACTGAACAGTTGGAAGTGGTTTGAAACATTTCATTGTTGAAGAGAGCCATGTCCATCAGAATTGATCACTGTATAATCTTGCTGTTGCTGTGTATAGTGATCTCTTGGTTCTGCTTATTTTACTTAGCATCAGTTCACGCAAAGTCTCTTCAGGCCTCTCTGAAATCATCCTGCTGGTCGTTTCTTATAGAACAATAATATTCCATAACATTCATATACCATAATTTATTCAGCCATTCCTCAAATGATGGGCATCCATTCAGTTTCCAGTTTCTAGCCAGTACAAAAAGGGCTGCCACAAACATTCTTGCACATGTGGGGCCCTTTGCCTCTTAAGATCTCTTTGGGATATAAGCCCAATAGAAACACTGCTGGGTCAAAGGGTATGCACAGTTTGATAATTTTTTGAGCATAGTTCCAAATTGCTCTCCAGAATGGTTGGCTCCGTTCACAATTCCACCAACAATGTATCAGTGTCCCAGTTTTCCCACATTAAGACAGAGTTGTCTTAATTTGCATTTCTTTGATCAATAGTGATTTAGAACACCTTTTCATATGACTAGAAATAGTTTTAATTTCATCATCTGAAAATACAACAAGTATTTCTGATGAAGACCAATTAAAACAACTCTGATGTACTAAATCACAACTCATCACTGGGACATTAAAGCATTGTTGGTAAAGTTGTGAACTGATTCAACCATTTTGGAGAATACCAGAGGGCTATAAAGTGGTACATACTGGCCAATCCCATCACTAACTTTGTATCCCAAAGACATCCAAAAGAGGGGACAAAAATATTTGTAGCAGTGTTTTTTGTGTGGTGGAAATCAAATAGATGTCAATTGGGGAATGATTAAAAAAAGATGTGGTGTCTGATTATAATGGAAAATTTTTGAGCTAAAAAGAAATGACAAGCAGGATGTTTTCAGAAAAACCTGGAAAGACTTATAAACTGATGCATAGTGAATAGAAACAGGAGAACATTATGCACATTTACAGCTATATTTAGTTCAATGAATTGTGAATGAGGACAAATTAGTCAAAGGACTAATGAGGAAGCATACTATCTGCCTCCAGAGGGGGGAAAAAACTAATTGATTGAATATAAACTAAATTGAATAAAAACTTTTTATTCCTTTTATTTAAGTCTTCTTGTACAAAACAACTACTATGGGAATATTTTACATAATTGTACATCTATAAACCTAAAGGACAAGAAGGTGGGAAAAAATTTGGAATTCAAAACTGTAAATAAGAATGTTAAAAAAAAATTGCGAAGGAAAAAAAAATCCCAAACTAGTCCTGTCTTAGTTAGTATCATTGCCAGCATTAGGTATGAAACCCACATCTCTGCTGACTTCAAATCTTTTTTTTTTTCCCACTTGCCCTTGTTGCTTTTATTTCCTGAGTTTGGAGTTGTAGGCAATGGGCAAAAAAATTGCTATCTTCTAAGAAAAGTATTTTGAGACAGTCCTGAAATATTTGTAGGCTTTAACTGGGTATGGTTGGTTATGTAGCGGTTGACTTATAGGTCAAACTAAATAGAACTTCAGGAACAGAAGTTTTCTTTTGCTTTTGCTAAATTTAATCAATAAAAACTGATCAAGTCGGGTAGGTAGTTTGATTTGTGTTGGCTAAGTTTTCCCTCCCTCAACAAATAGAAATTAAAATGTATGTGTAGACTCCTGTCACCTGGTAGTTCTTTCTCTTATCTCCAGTTTCTAGTCTAAGCTGTGTGGTTGGCTTGGGAAGGCCAGGAAGCAAATGATTCAGCCCAACTGCTGTCTGTCTTTGACTCCCATGGGACTGCCGATAGGGTTTGTAGGAATAATTGACAGCAAGCTTGACTCAATAGAAAGAACAGTGTTTGAGCATGATTACAATGATGGGCTGAAGTAAGCTCTGTTATGATTATGCTCCTACGTTCTTGGCAGCCTTATTGTAAACCAAAGGAAGTGTGTTTGTATGTACATATTGTATATAATGTATGCATGCATACATAGTCCTCTCTCCTTCTGAGAGTAAGCAGATTAATGTCTGCCTTTCATGAACAAGAGCTTTCAAGCTAAATACTAGGGTTAAACTGTTCTTAAGCAGTCTGCAGTCTTTGGGGGTCACATCCATTTAAATTTTGATTGTCTTTCTAACTTCAAATTTACAACAGACTTTTTTTTGGGGGGGTAGGGGGAGAGGGTGGCCATAGGGTATTTGTGTACTTAGCATTTTTATGATGAAAATTTTCCTCTATTCTTTCCCCTATTCTCTCCTCAACCCCTTCACCCCCCTTCCTCGGGGGGGGGGGGAAGGGGGGAAGGTAACCTTGTTCTCTTTTGCCAGAGCTATTGGGAGGGTGTTTAAGGACGAGGGGGAAAAAATGTAGATTCTGCTTTACAACATTCACTGTGAACCTTGCTTTTTGATGACACCCCCTTTCCTCTTTCTTTACTGTCCTCTATCAGCCTATTTTCGTTGGAAACATTTGTGCATTTTGTTGAAGATACAGAAAAGAGTGCTGGGCCTGCAGAAAGAAAAGGCATGCTGGCTGCCCATGTTTAACCAGGCTCTCTTGGTAGTGGATTGTAATAGAGAAAGAACGGGCTGTGATGTAATCTACTTCTGACCTAAGGGAGAACTGGAAGGAATCTACGCACAGAATGAATGTTCTGCTGTGTACCACTGTGGTGCCCATCCTTCTTCCTCTCTGTGTTTTTATAAAGATTTGCTCAAACTTTCAGAAAACAGAAATCAAGAGCTAGTAGTATTTCTCACTCCCTTCCCCCCTCCCCCTCCTTTTAGGACCATTCCCCAGGTTATACACAAAATGATTCTTTGTCTGGCTTTCATTCCCCATCTGGTTACAAAGCCAAATTAGAAATTGTGCTTGTTTTAATGATTTCCCTCTTGTGTGGTCAGGAGGTTATTTGGTCTGGCAAGGTTATAGTATAGGCCTCTGCTCTCATTAGTACCACCTTGTCCACATCCTGCACAAATACAGGAATTGTTAAGTTTATCCACTTGTGTGGCCAGTTCTTGATACAACACAGTGGTCAGGACTTAAAATTGCCAGAGGAAATGTGGTATCTGTGTGGCTATGTTTCCTCCTCTGCTGTTCTTCCAATGATGTTAATTGCTTAAATACATCTTTTCTTCCTCAGGAGAAATATGATTTCTTTGAACAGGTTTTCTATCATCATCCAGAATTATTTATGTCAGAGTATTTGGATTTGTGTGTACTTTTTCTAAAAAAATTAAAAGGACAACTTTAGCAAAACCAGAAAGTAAAATAAATTTGTTTTGTACTATAAATCTTGTATTATAATAATTTAGGTTCTTTTAACCATTTTGAATATTGTATCTTGTATACATTATAGGGATTCATTAAAATACATAAACTTCATCTTCATTGAAATCTGATTTCGTTTCACAAAAATGTCAGGTGTTAATAAAATTCTCTGTGTGTGTTTAAACATAAAGGACTATTTTGCATAGAGTCTGGTCCTTATATTTAACTCATTTCTTTCCCAGTTGGTTCTGAAACTTCCCTATTTCTCTTTTAGATAAACTACTTTTTTTTTTCTTCTGAAATGATTGCATTCTGGGATTAAGCAGGGACCTTTAGAAAATAGGAAAAGAAATTTTGCTTACTTTGGAATTTTGTGACAGACATATCTTACAAATCTAGTGATTTGGAGCCTTATTAGATACACTCTTTCCCTTGGTCTTAGGTTTGCCCTTCAAGTTGTGACAAGGCTTTTGGTTTTCACTTCATTCAGATCAAATAGCAGAGTTGGGAAAGAGCATGTTTTTTGTGGATTTAATTAGAAAGTTAATTTTTTTTAAGCATTTTCATATAAGAGATCATACATACTTCTTACATATATCATTTTTATGGCCTGGTCTCTGAAATTTAAAGCCTGGCAAAATGAGAGGGAGGAAAGAAAAGACATACTGAATGAAGAAACTTTCTAGCTGCCTTCTAAATATGACTATATATGAAATTTGGAGGTAGTATAGCACAGTGTGATGGAGAACTATAGCTTCTTTATCCAGATTTGTTCAGCAAAGAGTAGGTGAAGCAGAAGCTCAGGAAAGAATCTTGGTATGGTGGTCACAAAGGAATGATTTGAAAAAAGACAGGGAAGGACGTACGTTTGTGAGAGATCTTAGCGTGATTCAGCAGGTCTTGGAAAATGAAATATTTCTTTGAACCAATTGGCAGTGGGACAGATGATTATCCCTGTCCAGACTTTCCTTGACAAGTAGGAAATAGTAGGAAAAGGCACTAACTTAATATTTAACTTACATGACATAAGCATATCATTTCTATCAACAAAACACATGAAAAGGTGCTGATTACTTTCAAAGGGCAAAAGGACTAAGAGTTATTCAGTTTAAATGCCTCTGGCTATTGCTGTTTTCATAGATGACTGAAGTACAGGACAAATGAGTTTCTAAGAATTTTGGCCTTTAGGGGTCGGAATGGGAATTAGGATGGTGATAGGAGGGAAATCCATCCCAAATTGTTTGTTTGTTACAGGAAAAGGTATGCTTTGTGTGCTTGTGTGTAAAATACATACAAATACATACATACATGCAGAAAGGGGGTGGGGGGCCCTTATTCGACCAAGGGAAGGCATGGCAGCCGCCTCTAATTAAAGCCTCTTGATGACATTAAACTGTGTGGCTTAATTGCAATAAATGTTACATTAACGGATTGTGTCTCTGAAGAGGCAGCATCAGTGTACTGCATAATGGAATGGGATTTGACCTTGGAGGCACATGGGTTTCCTATGGGTGAGTGACTATTGTCACTGTGGGGCATGGGAGCCACACTTCAGTTTTGCCCTGGTTTGGAGAGGCTGTGCATTTCTATGTGCTTTTATAAATGGCCAAATAAGTAGCCATGTTGTGACACAAGGATGGAAGGTAGGCATTAAAGAATTGCAGATGGCAGTCATTTTAAATTCAGAGTTCAGTAATTCATATTTAAAGGTTTACAAAGCATCCTCACAACATCTCTGTCAATTGGGTTGTGTAAATAGTATCATTTTGGTTTTATAAATAAGGAAATTGAAGCTCCAAGAAAGGTGAATGTGACTTGTCCAGGGCCATAGAACATCCACGGGCCTGACTCTGGACTTGAGCCAGCTCTTGGCCAGTGCCATTTTTGTGTTCTCCTATACTATCTGTTTTTTTTCTCTCTCCCTCCTCCCCCATTTTTAAATGAATGTGGAATTAACTAAGTTGGTAACTATATGAACTGAATCTAGAGTTGTATAAAATGTCTCATTTTCTCTCTCATTCACTCAGTGTTTCCATGGTATTTTGAGCAACAGGGGACAGGGTAAGATGCATGAGGCATGTAGAAGAGAGGATATGTGGCCATTAAGCACTACTGTGCTGCTCCTGTCCTGTTGTTTCAATCATGTCCTCTCTCCATGAACCCATTCAGAATTTTCTTGGTAAAGATATTGAAGTGGTTTGCCATTTCTTTTCCCAACTCATTTTACAAATGAGGAACTGAGGCAAATGGGGTTAAATGACTTTCCAAATATCATATAGCTAGTGTCTAAAACCGGATTTGAACTCATGAAGATGAGTCTACTGACTGTAAATCTGGCACTGTATCCCCTGTACCAACTAGCTGACCCTCACTGTGCTAGGCAGAGTTAAGCTGGGGTTGTCTAGATACCTACAGTACAGGTGTCTGTGCTGCTAACCTCAGTCCCTCAAACCTTTATCAAGTCCACCAGCTATATAGAATAGTGGTAATGTCTTCCAATAACTCTAGTTTTGTTCCTCCTTCTCCCCAAGTTTCTTCTGTTTGTTGAATTCTACACTGAGAAAGAAGCAGAGCTTAGATAAAGCATAATGATTGCTCTCTGAAAGTTTGACTTACTAGGGAAAGTTCAATGCTCATCAGAATAACTGTCCTTCCTTTCTATTTTGTTGATTCTGTAAGAATGGAAGAAACTAGCATAATTATAAGAGTTTGATTGAAACAAAAGTTTCCTTGCTGTAACTCAAAATTAGCCAATGGGGCTGTATGTAGTTGGAATTTGAAAGTACAGTAGTTCCTGTATGAAACCCCCTGATTTCCATTTAAATAGCTTGATTATCACAGTTGAAAGACATCAGCCAGGATCATGAACATTGCTTCTCCTCTCTTTTCATTGGCTTACTTTTAAAAATTTTCCCTTGGCACTATTAATTGTAGGGAGAGTCAGCTGGCATGATAGGTTGGTTTTTCAAAGGTCTCTGGTCGCTTTAACTCATCCTCATCATTGGGATCAAATAAAATAATAGTTGTAACTCATTTAGCTCACCATAAGTGCTTAATAAATGCTTGTTCGTTGCTCCTTCCCCCACCGGTTCATAAATTTTTCTTTTCAGATTGTAACAAATGTCTATAACAAGGCAGAATGAATGCTGAGCCTTTGTCTGTAACTTGAATTGACCTATATGCCTTCTGTTTTGTACCCACCTGGCTTTTGCTGCTGTGACTTTGGGTAAATAGTGAACATGTGGATTCCTTGACAGGGTTTGGGGTAAACACCTGCTAAGAACAGTTCATCTAGGCATGTGCTGCCTAATCGCTTAATTTTTCTGCAGGCATATTATGGAACAGAAGGGAAAAGACTTTTCTTTGGATCTTTTTCAGGGCACCAAAATTATTATTTGTGAAATAAGGAGTTATTGGAATAAATAGTGAACAGAACATGCTTTCATTCACAGGTTCACAGGTTAGAACTACAAGACATCTTTGAGGTCAGTCTTTTCATTTTATAGATTAAGAAACTGCAACAAGGGAAATGTAGTGAGACAGAGAGATGGTTTGAGTCTATGTCCTCAACTCCAAACTCATCATTCTGCTACAATTATTTCCATCACCTGTGGTATAAATAATAACTCTTAAAAGCCCTAATTTCTCTTCCTCCTGCCTCCCTTATTGGGTAGCAAACTCTTTCCATATCAGTGAGAGTTGCTGTATGTCATTATGGTTTTCCTTAGAGATTAATCTTTCAAAGATAAAGATGTAATTTTTTTCGCTTCTAGAAATAGAATTATGTGCTAGATTCTCTTGTCTATCTAGGATGTCACAATAGGAGAAAGCCATATATAGATTCACTGTTATCCAAATCTTCTCTCATTGTCCTTTGGTGTATTTCCCTCTGTTAACTGTTTCTCTCAAGTGTTAGTCCAAAACTGTTTGGACAGTGGGAAGGACTCATGACCTATGTGGTTTGAAGCTGAAAACAGAATCCCAACAAAAAGTGAAACAGATTTGCCTCTTGCTGGGAAATTTGCCATATCATCCTTTAAGGAAAGACTAATCTTATCTCATCACCTCTATTCTCTCCTCCCACCCTCCCACCAATTCAGAAAATAATACTTATCCTCCAGACGCAAGTCATTGAGATTTATTCCAGATGTAGTGCTGTTTGCACTCTGCATGGGGAGGGGTGGGATGACTTCCTGTCCTAGGGAATAAGGAAGACATCAGGCATTTTGACATGGGAAGATGGCATCCCAAGTAAAGGGAATGACATAAGGGATAAAGTGAATGTGCCGGAAAAGAAAGGCTTCAAGGTCCCATAGTGGAAGTACATTGAGTGACAGTAGGGAAGGGAGACACAGTTTGAGGTTAAAGAAAGGCAACAAAGGGGCAGCTAGGTGGCACAGTGGTTAGAGCACCAGCCCTGAAGTCAGGAGGACCTGAGTTCAAATCTGGTCTCAGACACTTCCTAGCTGTGTGACCCTGGGCAAGTCACTTAACCCCAATTGCCTGAGCAAAAAGCAAAAAAAAAAAAAAAAAAAGAAGAAAGGCAACAAGTAGATAGTGTTACATTACTACCCCCCAGAGATATTAAAAGAGCATTGGGAGAAGACTTCCAGTGCTCTGTGTGGATCATCTGCTGAGAGTAATATCAGGGACTGTCTGTCCGTCCGTCCGTTTGTCTGGCTCTCCCCTCTCCTCTCTCTTCTCTCTCTCCCTCTTTCCCTCTCTCCCTCTCTTTCTCACTTTTAGCTGAGGCAATTGAGATTAAGTGACTTGCCCAGGGTCACATAGCTAGGGACTGTTAAGTGTCTGAGACCAGATTTGAACTCAGTCCTCCTGACTTCAGGGTTGGTCCTCTATCCACTGAGCCACTTAGCTGCCCTAGCATTAATCTTTTTAGAGCTGATGAAAATTTAGAACAGACATTGGGATTGGAATTGGGGAATCAGTGGAGACCTTGATTAGGTTGGATAGCAGTTTGTAGAGGATCCAGTCTTCAGTTTTTTTTGTTCCTGGAATTCTAGGAACAAAGAAAAAGGGAAGTTGATGTGACATGGTTAAGTGAGGATGGACATTGATTAGGATTCTGGAATGGAAGGCAGAATTGGTACCATATATCATAGGATCCAGATTGTACTGAGACATAGTCCAGAAGATGTTGAGACAGGGTGAGGGTTTAAGAAATGTGAGATTGTGGTTGGTATGTATGAGAGAAGATTGGAAAAGGCAGGAATCAAGGAGACTGTAGTCAACAGATGGGAACTATGGCTTAGAATATGATATTAAAAGGGTTCCATTAATTTGGACTCCTTAATTTGATTATGTTCTTTTCATTGATGCAGATAGCAGCCCATTTATGTCAGCTTACCCTGCTTCACACTTGTGAATGTCCTTCCATGAATTTACCACAAGAAGCATATACTCAGTATATTTGAGTTCTTCCTTGTTTCTTTTGACACAAAGAGGATAACTGTGGAGCACTTGGAACTATCCACTTGTCATACGGGGCTGCATGACCAGCCCATTTTGGCTTCCTCTCATACCCCTAAATCCTCTTTTTAGTTCTTCATTGGTCGGGAGTTGTAAGCTCCTTTTATACCTAGCATGGACCTCTCTGCTACTCTCTCTATGGAATGATAATTTCCACTTGTCTATTTCATTCATTGTTGGGTCCTATGTTTTGCAGGCATATAACACTGAAAGGATATTAGTATTAAAGAATTAATGCCAGTGGGAAATGATCTTTAAATTCCTCCTCCCTATCAGGTGTCAATTTCTGTCTGTTCTATCCTGAAAATGATTGTCTCCCATCTGTCTTCAACTTATCTGCTTAGATTGCCTCATTACTTTATCTGGACTATGGTAACATTCACTCTTCTTCCCATTTCTAGGAGTTCTCTTCCTCAGTTTACTCTTCTTCAAGCTCCACAAAGATTCTAAATTAGTGTTCTTATCACACAAGAGTTCTCCATAAGATGGCTTTCAGTTGTTTCATTTTGTGAAAATTCCTTAGCTTAGAATTTAAGGATTTAAATAATTTGGCTTCAAGGTATTTTTTCAACCTTAATCCATTCCTTATTCCTTCTAGTAAAATTTTCACTATCCTCCTTACTTTGAGAACTAATATAACTAAAGTTTTTTAAAAGTTTCCTTATATTTAAAAATATTGGGGCAGCTAGGTGACATAGTGGATAGAGCACCAGCCTTGAATTCAGGAGGACCTGAGTTCAAATTTGATCCCAGACACTTAACACTTTCTAGTTGTGTGAACCTGGGCAAGTCACTTAACCCCAACTACCTCAGCAAAATAAATAAATAGGAAATGTATATGATGTGATGTGTATATGATGTGTATACACACACATATCACATCATATACATTTCCTATATTTTTCTTTCCCTCCCAAATGAGTTACTTTTATGACAAAGAACAAAAACAAGAAATCAATTCATAGAAAATAAACAACAGTTTTTCATTATGTAAAAGGTTATCATGGAATATTCATTTGTTTGTGGTGACTTTCATCTTCAGTGGGTCTAACTTGTGAAATTGTATGTAACTGTTTTTCCCTGTGTAGGGGAATTTGGGTGAAGGAATCAGACTTGTAGGCATGTAAAACGTTTTAGGTGTTTAAATTATGCGTTTGTGTGTGTGGGGGGGTAGTGAGGGTGGGGAGGAAGGAAATGTCAGATGTCTTCCTAAAGGTCAATACAATTGGTTGTCAACATTCTTGAACATTTATAAAATAAAAGGCTCTAAATTCTAGAGCCAGGATTCTTTTTAATGATCCTCAAGGAAAAACAGTTCTTTTCTTTTCCTTCTCCACTTGCCTCTCCTTTCTTTCTAAAGTCTTTTGAATCTTCCATTTAGCAGAGAGGCGGGGAGGGGGAAGGAGGTTGGTGGTTGGAGATTGGCAGATCTCAGATTTAGATTGATAATTTCCCATTAGAAACTCCTACCCCTACCCCATTTGCTTCTGGAACCACTGGTGGAGTGTTATCCTCTATGCTGCAATCTGAGCTGTGTCGTTTTTTGGGTTGGATTTAGGGGCCTGTATATTTATGTTTATTTTGTAGTAGAACCTTGCAGATCTCTTGAAACGTAGAATAATAAAATTTCATTTCAGTAGGTCTTTGTCCCAACAGAGCTTATGACGTTATTAAACCAGTTGAAGGTAAAATGAATCCAGACCTAGTTCCTTTTTATTTTTTGGAGAGGGATGGGATGGGATGAGGATGTGGTGTGATATTTATGCCTCTCTAAATTTCATTGCTTGAACCTTCAAGAGACACTTAGAGTGTGAGGGGAGGAGCTCCTTGTTGGGACTGTTTTTATAAATTTGCTGACTGTTGCCTGTTTTTCTTCATCTAGGAGAAAGAGAGGAAACTCTTATTTTTAAAGGGACAACTTTTCTCCTACACCCACGCTCTATTTCCCTCTGTATTGCCATATACCAGTTATTTCCAGTGTTACACAAAGGTCCTTGGCTGTTTTGTTCTCTAAAGTTGGGATATTCTTATGGTTGGAAATATCTCTAGTTTTTATATAGAAACTAGGCAGTGTGACTTGTGTATTGCATATTGCTGGTATGTGTTTGTTTCTGTTAATTCTTTTGTTATCCTTTATGAAGTCTTATGTATTTAGTTGATATTTTCTCATCTTGTGGGTTCCCTTCCCACTCCTTTATTTTGACAAGAAAGTCAAGCATGGGTCACTTATTCCTCCTCCCTTTGCCAGACTCTAGTAATTATGCTTTTTAACGAAGTCCATAGTACTAGGAGATCTACTCTTAAGGGAGATGGCAGTTGCCTTTGACAGAAGGAAGGGATAAATAAAGATGCATCAAACTGTTTATTTAAGTGGAAATAGTGAGTCCTTTCTTACTCATTCCTCTTTTCTCTCTATGCAGGGGAAATTCCTAGCTCCTTGTTGGTATAGGGTATTTAGCTCTTCAGAGTCTGTTCATGTAGTGAGCTGGATTCACTGCAGAAGTTGCTTGGTACTTTCCTATCTGACTCAATGTTGAAAGTTTTAAATGTCCATGTAGATAATTTTCTTAAGTTAGAGTTCTCCCTTCTAATAATACCTGCAACAATCTCAACCTAAGGTGTGGGCTTTTCTTTTCCTTTTTCTTGTATTTTAAAGAGATTACAGAATGAAAGGAGACTTGTTTGAAGATCAGTATGGCAGTTAGCCATAGTTTAATGATAAATGCTACACAAGACCTCAAGATTCATAGAAGTTGTTACTGTATTGTACTTCCAATTCTCTTGCCTTCACCTTTCCTTGCCCCAACTTGGACACACAAAAATTTTTTAAATATCTTTGTCTTTCAATAAAATATTTGACAATGTTGCCCAATGCTGTTCTTATAGACAAGATGGAGAATGATGAGTTAGATGATAATAAAATTAAGTGGATTTTTCTGTGACCAGTGCATAAATAGTAACTGTTTCAGTGAAAAGGGAAGTCTGGTGAGTGAAGTGTCCAAAGACTGTCCATATCCTTATGCTTTTCATCATTATGGTCAGATGTGCCTTGAATGAAGCTGTAGAAAAAATATTTAACAAATTTTTAGGTGGATAAATAATTGGGCATTGGATACTGGAGTAAGTGTCTTTCTCTCCCCCTTCCAACCCCCCCCCCCCAAAACCAAACAACAACTCAGCAGGCTTGAATATCCCAACTTGAATAAGATATGAAGTTTAATAGGAATAAAAGTAAAGTATTAGTTTTCAAGGAATCAACTTCACAACAGGGAAATGTCACCAAGTAGTTATAGTGAAAGAAACTTGGGCACTTTAGAGGCTAAAAAACACAAGTTGAATTGGTGGTGTGATAATGACAATCAAAAAACTTAATGCTATTCTAGACTGCAGTAAGAGAGGCTTATGGTGTCCATGACTAGGAAGGAGATGATGCTTATTAATCATTTAAAGAAGTTAGGGATATTTTTGTATTTGTATATTGAAATATATTGTATATATTTATATTAATATAAATTTAAATTCAAATATATAAAAGATATAAAATATATTTAAATATAATGTATTTGTATGTTTAAATTTGAAAATTTTCAATCAACAGGCATTTGTCTCATTTGAAAGAACACTTTCTTAATAAATACAAGAAAGTCTAAATATGAAACAATCATGAGCAAAAGTCAAGCATGTTAGAAATGTTTCATTCTGCATTTTTAATTCATTACCTCTCTGTCCAGAGGTCAGTAACATGAAATCACCCGGAATCATGGCTAGTCAGTTGCTTTGATTGGGGGAAAAATTGTTTTTGCAAGTTTTTGCATTTTTTTCTGTCATGGTTGTAGAAATGGTTCTGTTATGTTCCCTTCACTCTATTCCCTTCTGTTCCCTTCACTATGAATGCGTTTATACAAGTTTCTCTGAAGCTATTTATCCTTCAATCATTTATTCCATTATGTGCATATAATAATTATTCAGTTATTCTCCAATTAATAGTCTTCCACACACTTTTCATAAATGTGTAGATATTTGGCTTGTAGCAAGAAGTCTTAGGGGTGGAAGTGAGGTTTACCTGCATTTTCCCTCTTACTGCTGATTTTGACATTTTTTTCAGTAGTTAGAATTAATCCCTGTTACACTAACTTGCATCCCATTTAATGCAGCTAGTTCATTAGCCTACTAGATGATATCATGGTTAAGGGTCAAGAAAACCACAGTTCAAATTCTTTTCTAGACACTTAGAGCTGAGTTGTCCTGGACAAGACTTTCAGTTTGAATTACTTCACCTCTAAAATGGGAATAATAATATGAATCTTCATTTGTTATGAGAGGATCAAAATGAAAAGAAAAAAAAAAACACATGATGTGCTTTGTAAATCTAGGGGGTGCTATTTACATACTAATTATCTTTAATAATCATTTCTTAATCAAGTCAGCATTCATTATGAATTATACAGTATTAGAGCTAGAAGGAATTTGGAGGTATTTTGATAAAATGGAGACTCAAGGTAATCAATCTTTCATCATTAAGAGCCACACTGATACTAGAACCCAGGCCTTCTGATTCAGGTCTGATGTTCTGTTCATTACTGCACACTCTTTACTGTATCATCTAACGATATGAAAATTAGAAAAAAAAATCTTTTAAATCTATTTTTACATTCTAGACCTCTTAAGACCATCTCTATCCAAATTCTTATGAGTTCTCACTTATAAAGTTAAGCAACTTCCATTACAAAGTTAGAGTGAGCACATGGAAAGAAGAAAATTCTGTGCTATTTAATTTGGCTCTCCTGTTTCTTAAATATGAATGCCTGTAGAGAGTATTGAGAAGTTTCAGACTACTTATTTTATATAGTGGAGTCTGTATTTAATTTTGTGATATGCAGAATTTCTTCAATTGTATTTAAAATGTGTAACTTGCTTTTTAAATCTCCATTTTCATTATAATTAGAATCCATAAAGACTTTTCAGAGTGTTGTGATTCATGGCTGTGAATCAAAGACTGATGATAGTAAGTATAACATAGCTCCAAAATAATATTTGTTGTTAATTATGGTTACCTAAATTAGGAAAGAAGTCTTGCATTACTCAGTATAACATTGGAGTGTGATGTGTCTTGTGGTATAAAGTGAGGCAGCCTCACAACAAAGAGACCTGCTTTAAAGGAAGTTCCATCACTGTCTAGGGGCCAGTGGGGGTAGGGGCAAAAGCATTTTGGTATTTCTCAACTTTATGTCCTGTCAGTCCTGTCCCCCAACATTTAGCAGATGTTCCCTGAGTTAATGTTGCTCTTCAGTTATCTTTGACAGAAGGCAGAGTCTGTTTAAGATCAGTATGTTTAGACTAATGTACATTGATCTTGGCAGAGAGAGCATAAGACTTCAGAAGCTTGCTAGTCCGTGCAAGTCAACAAATTGTTATATTAAAACCAAAGCAATTAATAAGTAAAGAATATCTCCCTATTGCCCTTTTCATTTTGCAGTATTTTTATTTAAACGTAATTGTTACTGAAAATATGAAAGAATACATTGCTCAATAGGAATCAAGATCTGCATTTTAAGCTTTTTTTCTTGTGGTAGACACCAAACTTCATTTCTTCATTTCTAATGGTGCACAAGAGTACTAGAGCATCTGTCTTTTGAGTCTTGGAAGATGAGGAAGGAAACTTGAAATAGAGCATTCTTGGTGGATTGGAATTGAGGAGATTGAGTGGTTATTTCCTATCAGACTTAAAAGGCTTTTCTAAAACATTCTGTAAAGCCTTTTAGTCATTTCCTTTTCATGTATAGGGGATTGCCTTCATTCCCATCCTTTCTACATTAGATGACTATTATCTGCTGCCTATTCTGTTTATAGGGAGGAAATTGATTTGTAGTTGTTGCAATACTTGGACACCTCCCTCAACCCCTAAAAGAGTGTAGATAATTAGGAACATTTTTTAAACTTTTTTTTTCTTCAGCTTTTTGATTCGTTGCAAGATACTTTAGCCCTAGGGGGACCTATATGCTCATATGAGTTATTTTTGAAAACAATAACCTAAACTGTAATTTTAATAAAGTTGTATATCTATGTGTGCTCTTAAAAAATTTTTTTTTGTAGCAGCTATTATTTTTTTATTCTCTGTACTATTACTATAAATATTGGAGAATTAACTATGGTTTTAATATTTACTGTAGAAATTATAATTAGCCATGTAAATTAGCTGTTGATGCAAAATTACTATAATGCATGCCAAAGGCAATATGTCTTACTAGCAATGTCATGTGGGCTTGAACTAAATGCTTTCTAAAGCCTCTTCCTGTTTTAAATCCTATGACTTATCTGAGAGCTCACCACTGTTTCAGCATTCATTCATTCAGCAGCCATTTATTTCATGCCTGCTATGTGCAAATCCTGAAAGAGATAGATAATGAAGACATGGTCCCCATTCTCCGGGGGTTTAGAAGTATTTGTTAGGCAGCTGTCCTCCAGGAACATGGACATGTCAGAATTGGTGGATATTTTCCCCTTTCCATTTGAGCTTTTATTCTTAGAAGACTTGTAGCCCTTTTTTATACAGTAACCATTCCTAACCTCTCTGATCTTGGTCTTTTGATATTCTTTTAACTGTATTTCAGTATAATCACTTTCTTTTGTAATCCTATATATTTTGTTTTGTGCATTTAAAAGCATTCTTCTGGGCTGAAAGAGATATGAAAGAAATATCCAAACAGTAGGAATCCAGTAGTTAGTCTTCATTTCCCCGGGGATTAGACAAAAGGCAAATATAGTCAGTTTTTGGGATGACTGAACAATATGGGGATAAGATTAGGATTTACTTGATGGAAGCTTCTCTGCCTTTTCTGCTATGTTATTTTAAATTATTCTTCCCTCATACTCTGGGCTCTTTTGAAATGAAGTTATTGAGGCATTCCTTGATCTCATCTATCCTTTGCTACTTTTTCTATAGATACTATTGCTTATCTATTCTCTCCCAACTGAAACACAATAAAAGACAAAACAAAATTCTCATGTAGCTTTGCCTTATTTCACAGAATCCAGTTTGTGTTCCCATATCACTCTCTCCCCTAATAGTTAAATCCAAATCACTCTTGCTATCAATGATTGGCCAACAGTAGGTCCCAGCCCAAACCTCTTTGGTCTGTATTTGGTTCTGACTGAATGTAAATAGCGTTGGTTTCTGGTTTTTGCAAAACAAAACAAAACAAAACAAAAACAAAAAATTAAAGCTTAGTCTGACATCCTTTCAGTTCTATGAGGACAGAGATTAGTCTCTAATCTCTCTAGCCTTAGAGCCTGGCGGTAATTTTGGTTGTTCAGTTGTGTCTGATTCTGTGATTCCATTTAGGGTTTTCTTGGCAAAGGTGTACTAGGTTTGCCATTTTCTTCTCCAACTTGTTGTGTTGCAGATAAGGAAATGGAGGCAAGCAGGGTTATATGATTTCCTTAAGATAACAAAGCTAGCAAGTGTCTGAGACTGGATTTGAACTCGTGATGTCTTCCTAATAGATGCTAAATGATTGTTTGAACCAAATAACTCATCCTTGTATTTGTTCATATTTTGTATGCAACTCATTTTGAATTGAAGGTCTAAATTAAGTACTTTTCCATCTTTTTCCAACAGAGCATTGTGAATAAGGGCTTTTTCCCCTAGATGGCAGGAAGTCCACTACATGCTAATAATGTTGAAATGCTTGAGAAGTTATGCAAGAAAAATCCTATCTACAAGAAAAAAAAAGAATCAGAGAAAGGCAACACAATGCAAGCAAATGTCAATAGAGATCATGAAAATGTTACGTTGTGGTCCATATTTCATTTCCCTCTCTCTGGGTGTATATGGTTTTCTTCAGTGAACAATTGGAACTGGTTTGAGACAATTCTTTGTTGCAGAGAGCCATGTCCATCAGAATTGATCATCATGTAATACTGTTGTTGCTGTGTATGATGATCTCCTGGTTCTGCTCGTTTCACTCAGCATCAGTTCATGCAAGTCCCTCCAGGCCTCTCTGAAATCGTCCTGCTGGTCGTTTCTTACAGAGCAATAATATTCCATAACATTCATATACCATAATTTATTCAGCCACTCTCCAATTGATGGGCATCCCTTCAGTTTCCAGTTTCTAGCCACTACAAAAGGGGCTGCCACAAACATATCAGAATATATTATTTTGCCAGTGTCTGCCTCATGCAGAGTGAAGTTTCTCTTTCATTTAGGTTACTTCTAATTGGTAGTGTCCTGTGAAATTAGGAAAAACAAGTTTTATCATAGGAGCAAGTAGTATTTTGTGCAAAGCTAGAGTAAATAATTTCCAGCTCTGGGACTGGGTCCCTTGAATTTTGAGAACAAAATTGAATTAATACTTTGGGAGAGTAATTTTGATTGGAGACCTGTGTTTTACTCGATAGGGACCTTTTTGAACTTACTACTTACTGTCCAAGTGTTATTACAATCTTTCCCTTCAAGAAGGAATTAGTAATAGCTTTCCTTTTTGGGGGGATATAGTTTACTCAGGAGAGGGAATGAACTCAATAAGCAAGGGGGCAGAGGATGGCCTCTCTGGCTTCTTGAGTTCACTTTAAGTATTATGCAATAATGTGATAAGAACTGTGGGTACCACCATTTACCACCATATTAATTGATAAATTCCTTAGTATAAACATTGATGACTGACTGAAGTATCAAAGATCTGTTTCTACATTTATCATTCTGTAAATTATTGTATATTTTAATCTCGATTTTTTTCAAGTTTTTATGTTTATGCAATAACTAAAATCACCCTGCTTTTGTACAAAATGCTTTCCCAGGTCAATGTGTTTGAAATAATAAAGCAATTATAACAGAAGCATTTATCCTATCACAAATGTTTGTGCTGTCCTTGTTTTTTTTACAGGTTCTAAAATGGCTCTTAACCTGAGTCCTGTGAATATAAAGAAAAATGTTGATAACTTTCACTGTAATTGGTTTCTTTTGTAATCTTGGGTATTATATATTTAAGAACATGATACTAAGAAGAGGCTCATAGACTTTAGGAGATGGCCTAAAGGATTCATGATCTAATAAGGGTCATCTGTAGTTCCCCATCATCCCCAAGTTTTGAAGATTCACAAACTTTCTGACCCATTATAGTAACTTTTACTGCTTTGACAGTTATGGCAGTTTTTAGTGTGGCCTCTCTAGGGTAGACAGTGGAAGAATTTGATCATCCTTGATCACACACAGTAGTCACTAGCAGGTGTTAGAAACTCTTGTTGCTCCTACTGGCATAACTCAATATTTAGCATTTTTTTTCCTCCCTGCATTGTGTGCCATCTTGTGGTTTTCAGCCATTATTCTTAATTGTCATGTATAGTAGAAGTAATTTAATCCCATCCTTCTCCTCTGGATATATATATATATTCATATATATATATAGGACTTTCCAAGATTCTGGTTCTAATTAACATACTGACAATGCTTTCTGGCTTATTAGGGGCAGATTAGTGGGCTTTGGTATAGCTTTTTTTCCCCGGTTCCTTCCTGTCTTTCTGCATTTGGTGGATACACCTGTGTACACACATAGCTGATTCATGAGAAGATTCTAACATTCTCTAACCATGGGGATGGGGATGGGGATTGGTAACCTGGAAGAGGAAAAATCAATCATGCCTGCGCACCCCCTCACCCCTTTCGCAAGGGCATTTTAAAAAATTTAGTGTTGTTCCGACTTTACTCTTGGATGAATGCTTTGTACATTTGCTAAACTGTTTCCAGCCATGACTTATTTTTATAAATTAATGTTCAAAATCCTTTCTTTCTTATCCCTCTAGGGAGTAGAGGGATCATTCTGTTTTCACATCAGAAGCTGTAAAAAGAAAGGATACAATGTGTTTATTGACCCAAACAACCAGGAATCTGTAGAATGACATAAGTTCCTCTGAGACCTGAAAAGAAAAAAATGGTTTCCCCAAAACATGTTATTCAGGGGAGATTGTTAAGTGTAGAATTAGAGGCATTAAGAAACTCTAGGAGTAGAATGAAGTCATTTGACTTGCAGTGGCTTTATATTTTATACACAGTTTCTTATTAATCAAATTTAAGTTGACTTCTGATCTTTTTGCCCCACTCCCCTCCCTCTATCATTTTACTATATATCAACCCCTCAAATAAAATATTTCTCCTGGAGAAATTCCAGATCTCTCCATTCTGCAATAATACAGTACAGTAAAAGTTACAGATTAGTGGCAGCCAGATTTACACTCATATAGTTTATTTATGCATCATTTCCTGCCACTACATTGTAAAGTTTGGCATGACAGGTATTAGTGGCTTTCCTATTTTTTTTCTCCCAGAATAGCTAGCAACGTGATTTTCACATAGTAGGTCTGTAGTAATGAAAATTATTATAATTTTAAAGATTAGGGTTTATTCTTATGAATAACCATATTTATATATTTAGACTGAATTTTGATCAACACTAACATTTTTTTGAACATTTACTTTCTGAAAATCCTAGGTTTTGTGTAATGTGCATAGGCACATGTGTATTTTGTGTTTGAATGGGAGGGGATAAGAAGCTCTTCATTTGACATGACTAAGTATGTTTTTTATTTAAAATACATTTTATATATAAAGTAAATATAGTATTTTCAATATTAAAAATCATTGGGAAGCAGTATGGTGTACCTTTTCAGGGTCACTCTATTGACTGGGGTTTTAAGTCCTGCCTCTGCCAATTTCTAACAGTGGGCAATTCACTTAACCTTCTAATGCCCCAGGCAACTCTTTTGCAAGATCCCATATTACAGAGGACTATTGCAATATGTGCTGTTGAACTGCTGCCTCTCTGCCTTAAAGTTCTCTGCATGCTTATAAGGGAGAGTTCCTTGAACACGCTGACTAAATCACAGGTCTGGATCTTTTCCCTTCACTCT
Source organism: Myrmecobius fasciatus (assembly GCA_023553655.1). Classification (NCBI taxonomy): domain Eukaryota; kingdom Metazoa; phylum Chordata; class Mammalia; order Dasyuromorphia; family Myrmecobiidae; genus Myrmecobius; species Myrmecobius fasciatus. The sequence continues at coordinate 49,032 of JAJPUD010005096.1, read as the reverse complement.
CTTTTATAGATTTTAAGACATTTGGTTTTATATATATATATTTGCATTTACAATGTACGGTTTTTGTTTTGTTTTTGTTAGTGTATTCATTTTTAATCATTATAAAAGTTATATTATAAAAATAGGTCAACCCTGAATAGTCTACTAGAAACATTTTAAGTTGAATTTCATTGTCTTTTATACTGGATTTTAAGGAATTCTGGAAGAATGAATGAATTAGTACTAACTTAAGTACACTAAAAACTGGCTAAAGACTAGGGATATGAAGACAATTTCTGGCCTCAAGGTGCTTATCTTTTCATGTCTCCAGGCCCCAGGGGAAATGATGGTCAGAGAAAGGTTGGTTTTACTGGGGGTGGGGAGGTATCTGGGTGGTACAGTGGGTAGAGCACCAGCCCTGAAGTCAGGAGGAACTGAGTTCAAATCTTAACACTTAACATTTCCTAGCTGTGTGATACTGGGAAAGTCACTTAACCCCAATTGCCTCAAGAAGAAAAATGAAAAAGAAAAGAAAAGTTACTGGGGACTTTGTCTTTCCAGGAACAATAACCCAGCTGATTTAATTAAAGATCTAAAACAGAATGAGAGTTGAGGAATGAAAATGATTGCAAAATTGTTGGTGAGATGATGTATAGGATGAGGTAGGTACTAATAAGTTAGGGTGGGTTGGATTGAAAGAGTAATTCCTTTAGGCCAGAGTTAATGCTTAGGGGGCAAGCTGGGACTGAGAAGAAGATGGACTGGGAGTGAAGAAATGTTCTGGGTTCTCTTCTACCATACATGAGAGTATCTCCTTTTATGAAACTGATCATTACTATAGTGTCTTTAAAATGTGTGAAAATATCAATCAAAAAGTCTTTTAAAATCCTTAATTAGTTCTGTTTTTGTATGCAGTTGTGGTTCAAAAAAATAAATAAATAAATCATGAAACAAATTGAACCCAGTCCTGAACTGAGATGTCCCAGACATTAGCAGAGTAAATTATATTGCAAGGGAGAAAGAAAATCACTGCTGGATAGAGATGAGAATTCAAGAATAGGATATAAATTTCCAACTCCTTTTTGCTTCATGGAGTTTGGTTTCAGAGATTATTAAATACAACCTTGTTTTGGAAAAGAAAAGTCAGATTGTGAATCTGGGGAAAAAAAGAAAATGTGCTATATTAAGATAGCTTATCTTTTACTAAGGTAATGCCATTTGAGGTTATTCTTAATGTAATTAATGCTATAGAAAGAGCTCCACTGATGGACTTTTAAAAGGTTTTGATTGTTAGTAGTATGCACTTGCATTAATGGATGATTGATTTTAATGTATATATAATAAGCACTATAGAACAAAGTGCTCTGTGATGTCACTGGGTGTACAGATATTTTAAAATGCAGTAGTCTCTATCCTGATGTGTATATAAAAAATAAATCTGGTACAAAGCAAAGTAGGAGTCATCTTGGATTCTTCACTTTTCTCACTCCCATAGTCTGTCAATTTCCAAGGCATGTTGATTTCAACTCTGTAGCATTTCTCAGATATGTTCTCTTCTGTCCTCTGGACCCACTCAAATGCAGCCCTTTACTATCTCAGTCTTAATTATTGTAGTAATCTGCTGGTTGGTCTGCTTGTCTCCACTCCTGTCAGCCACTAAGTCGATTTTCCTAAAGCACAGGTATGATCATTTTCTCCCTGTTGCCTTCAGCATACAAAATCTTCTGGCGTTCAAAGCCTGAAGTCTTTCATGATCCACACCTCTATTTAAGGTGTTCTCTCCTCTCCTTTCTCCCATTCTTTAATCCATTGATGTTGTCCAATATAGACAAAGATACTCCATCTCTTTTGGCTCTGGACATTTTCTCTGGCTATCCCCCATACCTAGAATGTACTTTCTTTTCTTCTCTGCCTCCTAAAAACCTATCTAAAAGTACTCCTTTCCTAATTCCACTTAATTTTAGTGCTTTCCTTCTGTTAATTATTTATGCTTTATCCCATAAATAGCTTGTTTGTATGTATGTTTGCTTTTTGCAAACAAATTAGATTGTGAGCAACTTGAGCTGCTGTTTGTCTTTTTTTTTATCCACCATGCCTAGCTTAATAGGTGCTTATTAACTTCTTGTTAAAATATAAAAATGACAAAGAAAGTATAAATAAGGCACTTGTAAGAGGGGATTTTTATTTTTATTTCTATTTCTATTTTTTTAATTTTTTGAGAAGGTTCTTCTGTGTCAGGAGGCTTTATGGCACAACATCAAAAGAAAATAAATGGACCAGAGATAGGGCATATCTTGTATTTGGGACTGCACAGTCAGAATGAGATCACTGGATAGCCACCAATTCAATGTTGTTAAAATTGGCTAGCACTTTTTAATGAACTCCGTTTCAAGCTTTAAAATTTACTCCTTCTGAATTGGCATAGTAATTAATACCAGATTGATGGTGATGACTATTGGCTAATTTTTATATTTTATCTTCATATTTTAATTAGATTGTAAACCTTTAATATGCCAATATTATGTATTTGTATGTTGTCACACATACACAATTTTCATGTTTCTGTATGTTTTTAGTTGCTCCACAGTTTAACTGGACTACTTTGAATACATTTCTGTTTTAATTGGGTGATTGATATTAGTCTAGTATTCAATTCTTAGAAAGTATCCTGCTTCCATTAGATTTATTGCTTTAGGTGATGGATGATGACACTGTTCACTGTAGTTCTTGAAAAGAATAGCCCTGGTAACAGTTTAATTCAACAAACATTATTAAGTTAACTACTCTGGGGGCTGAGGGTGGGGAAGAGGTGGTGAGAGAGATACAAATAAATAAGTAAGGATGAGCAAGCAAGTATGTAACAATGTTAAGACACAAAGTGATTTTTCTGGCCTTGAAAGGAGTAACATCATACATTTTGAATTGGAAATTTAACCCCCTTCATGTTACTGAGGAGGAAATTGAGGACCAGAGACTTTTAAGTGTCATGATCACACAGTAAGTATGTGAGGTGGGATTTGAATGTGGGTCTCTATTTACTAATCTAAGCTGCCTTTAATGATTGGGGTCATTTTAGACATGAACACAGGAATTAAATTACTAGTACAAATGCCCAGAAGCCCTGGGCTATATATACTGTATATACTATACAGTAGTAGTATACTAGACCAGCAGGAGTTGGAGAGCAAGAAGGAAAAAGAGTGTTATGAGTGGCTTAATGTCAGAATAGAAAGCTTTTGATTAGAATGAAAACTAAAATGCAACTAAGGGTTTTGTTTCATTCCTTTTTCTAATTTTGATTATTAGTGGTACCAGTCAAAGCTTTGTGAATATAGCTTGATCTGGAAGGAAGGCTGTAATTTTAGTAATTTCACATGCTATTCAAATGAGTTCTGTGTCTATATTTTCTATCTCATTCTCTATATGAAGTTGGGCTATTAGGTTAAGAGGAATTAATAGAGATGGGCTTTTATAAGGAGAGCTATTTACATAAAGGTTGAAAATTTCCACTTCTATTTTCAGAACCATTCTGCCCAGAGGTAGAGCACAAATTAAAGAGCCTTATTTTAGAAGGAAGCCCGAACATCAACTTGATAATTGCCGTTTTGGCAAAAGATCATTTATGAGTTTTGGCTTGCCAGACTTGAATAGCTGTTCTTCAACAGTTGAAGGAAAGAGAAGGATACCATAAAGGGAAGTTTAAACTTGTGAGGGAAATGTCAGCCCACCCCATTCCCTTCTTGGTCTGAAGTTTTGTTTACACCCACAGAAAACCAAGGAGAAGTTCAAAATCTGCTGGATCAAAATGCAATTTTCAATCTCCGGCCCTGGTTTTTTTAATTGTCAACATCCTCCCCTTCTAAAATCCTGAATTATTTTCCCATTGAAGACAAAGGAGGCAGCATTTAAACTAACTTATTATTCTTGGCCCTTTTACTATAGTTTGCTTTCTAATTTAGGTCAGATCAATCGGGCCCTCCCTTTACAGTGTGAAAAGAATAGAATGTGAACACCTGATAGGTAGGTCTAAGTTTCTTTTGCTTTTCTCTGTATCCCTAGACAGGCCAGAGCTTAGCACAAAATGGGTGCTTAATAAATGCTTATGGATGCAGTGAAATTATTTGATCAAAATACAGGTGAAGTTCAGGACCAACAACGAATTAAACACTTTTTTCCTTTTTTGATCTAGGGGTACACAGGAACTTTATAGGAGTCATTCAGATTTGGCATTTCAGGGTTTTGATATTTTATATTCCTTACATTTAGTAATTTATCTCCTTTAATGCTTTCGTTTGGCCCCAGCAGGTTTCACTGTAAGTTCACAAAGCTGGAACTTGACTTACGGTGAAAGATCTTGGGTGGAGCAAGGGGATAGTTGGGATATGAATACATATGAGTGGAAAAGACAGATGTGCATGGTATGCAACTTCCTTAGCATATTAGTTACATATTACTTGGTATTTATCAATTCTTCCCCTGATTTCTATCCAGAAGATATCTTTTAAAGTTATTTGGTATGGATCTTTTTTTCCCTCTCTCTACCATTCTTGGGACCCTGTCTTTATTTCAAGTTAGAGCATAAAGTTCTTTAAGGGCAAGGATTGTTAAGTCTTGAGTTTTTACTTTTGCATTTCTGGACCATATTTATTCACCCTACAAGAGGAGTGAGAACTTAGCAATGTTGGAATTTGCTGCATACTTTTATTTCTTGGCTTCCATTGTTTGGAGTAAGGAGTGGGATAGAAAGACAATTTCCATGTTTGTTGAACTCTTATAATTTGAAGGTAATGAACATTTTTTTAAGGCTGGAGGTAGTAGGATACTATATAGGTATGCATATATATTACATACATGGCGTCTGTGAGTGTGAGAAAGACAGAGATACAGGCACTGTCTTATGATCTACAGAAGAGTTTTGCCTACTTTCTTTTGGAACTGGACTAATTGCTCTTCCTTAGCCAGCTTGGTGGTGGTGGTTGTGTGTGCATGTGTGTATGCGTGCATGATGGCCTTCCCAAGGGGCCCCCTATATTGGTGATAGCAGGAATTTCATCAAGTAACAGGAATTTCAGAAACGATCTACTACTGGGATGTTAATTTTTAGGGAAATCATCCTCATCCTCTTTACTTTCCTTATTTGTGGCTAGTCACAACATTTTGGTATATGACATTCCTTAATATTTCAAGCATGTATTGTACAGCTTTTCATATGTTTGTGCTGGCTAACATTCACTTCCTTCCCTGTATCTTCACAGTAGGATATACATTAGCAGCTTTTATGAAACTTTGTGTATGGCTTAATTAACCCTTATTCAGTCGATAAGTATTAATAAATTCCATTCATCAATGGAATATGATGAATAACAAAGAGGACAAAAATAGGTCCGACAAAAGTAATTTTTTCATCACCCAAGCCCCACAATATGATTTGGAGTTTCACACCCATAGTCTGGCCCATAGTGATGGAGATACATCATATTTTATTTGAGTGCTAGGTTGCCTTATATTTTGTTTGGGTTTTTTTGGCAAGAGTTTCTAAAGTACCTACAGTGTGTTAGGTACTATGCTAGTTGCTGAAGTTACAAAAAGAAAAAATCAATACAATCCCAGGTAATTTGTTATATTGAAATCTTACTTTAAAAGGAACATAATCCTTGTAAAACTTTTTAAATGATGTTAATTGATTTTAAAAGTTACTTATTCTCATAAAACTACTTTGAAATACCATTTAATATTTTTCTGAGTTGTACCTTGAAGGGAGTATGTTTGAAATATTCTCAGAGTTGGATTTGCTGTTTTCCCTATCTCTTGAAATTGACTAAATTAGGGGGAAGGCATACCTATTGTGATGGTCTTTAAATAAAGAGAATAACTTTTACTGAATGCTTTAAAAGACTCACATAATACTGTCTGTGAAGTTAACTGTTTCAATGGGATATTTACCAGGGGTCGGTTACTTAAATGTGGGATCTCAGGACTTTTAAAACCTAAATTCTAGTCTTTGGACAAAGCAAAAGAAACCAACTAAAAGAAATTAAAGGGAGACAATCATTCTGGGTTTCTTTCCAAATTTGGGCTGGAATTGCAGAAGGGAATGTTAGTATAAGCAAAGGGAATTTGATATATAGGAGTGGTGGTGGATCAAATATTTGGGATTATGGATAGATAACTAGAAAACATAAGATAATTTTCTTTTTCAGTGTGTGGAGGAGACTGCTAGTTTGAGGCAAAGGATAATTTCAGTAATTCCTTAAGATTGGGGTATGGGGAGGAGATAGTCAAACCTCTCCCATTGATGAGGTCTGTTTCATTGAATATAAGGACACAGCTTGTTGAGAATCCTCACAACAGAAGACCTTCCCCATCTCTCAAGCAGGGAGTTTTTGGCTGTGGGTGGTAGAATGTTGCATTCTCTTTTGAGAGAACAATGTAAAATGGCTTCTAATCTAGCAAGATTCAGTGTGCAGTCTTTAGGGCACAAACTCCCTACTCCCTGTTACTTTTACATTTACTGATTATTTAAAAGCAAATGCTTTATGGTTAAATTGGGCCAAGCTTTTCCTAGATTTCTGTAAGGCTGCTGTGTGGTCCTGTTTTACACACTTTTGTGTCACCATTATAAATTGGATGTTTTGGCATCTGTAGCTGCTTCATTTGGCAGGGAGATGTACTGCACTTCTAATGCCTGAGTCTCTCTCCCTAGAGCTCCTTCTCTATTCCCTCCTCCTCTTAGTTTCTCTCTGCTAATCACATCCCTGGTGTTTCTCCAGACTAGTTATGGCTTGGGTGAGTGTTGGTACAGAGATGCTAATACTGGTGATACTTTTCTTATTTAAAGAAAACTACTTTGCAAAATCCTTCTCCATCCACATCCCCCCTTACCAGTTATAGTGTGGGTAGATTAGTAAGTGAGAGAGAGAGAGAAACTGTGACCAGCTTAGCTAGTTGATGCACCTCCTAGTTGATGTATAGATTTCAGTTATCTCTTTGTGTCTGGAGTGCCACTCCCCTTCTCTCTGTAGTGCTCCATGCTCTCCATCCCCTAATATATTTATTACTGTGAAATTAATTTAGCTGATTTATAATACTGTCTAGTTATAAAATAAACCTTACAGGCAACTACACAGCCTAGCAGTGATGCCCAATATTGACCAATCAGAATGAGATTCTGAAAAGCACTGCCGCTAGGTATTAACAAGAAAATCTCTATGTTGTTAACATGAAAATCTCTCTAGATTTTTTTCCTCTGAACAGTAATGTCATGATGTCCTCTGTAAGCAAGTTGTTTCCTAGTAACAAATGCAGTCTGTATAGGTGAATTTTCTATCAGTGATGTTCAGATGTGAAATTCTAAAGAAAAGGATTGCTCCATGGATGGTGTATTTACCCCAGTCCCTGGCTTTTTAAATACCTAAGAATTATTAAGAAGGTAAAATATGGTGTGAAAGATCAAAGAGCATATTTTGAAAGCATGATTGTTCAAGGTAAAAGCACTGGATATACTGTTTTTCCTTGTGTATCTGCTTCCTCCCTCTCTCCCCCCCTTTCTTCTCAGTTCCCCCTTTCCTCCCCCTTAACCTGATGTAAACATGAAGTTGTCTGAATGTCTATTAAGCAGCTCACTTTGCTATCCCATCACGTACCTAACAGACAATTGATGGCGTGCTTCCAGCTGGCAGAGCACTGGAAAGGTAGTATGCAACTTCAACTTTTTTTTTTTTTTTTCTTTCTTTCTTTTCAAACATGAATGTAAGTCTAAATTCACTGGAGAGTAAATATTCATTGAATATGCAAATAAAGAATAAATGTGAAATTAACTTCTGAATAAACATAGTGCAAAGTAGTTTCTGATTTTTAACAGGTTCAGTAGGCATAGATTTATTTTTTCCACCAAAAGAATGTGTTAACCACCTAACTGTAAGCATTATCTATTAAGTAGACTTCATTTCTTCTCTTTTGCTCTATATATACTTCACTTACCTCCAGATTCTGAGTAAAATAGAAATATGTTTCATAATGAAAATTACTTAGAATAAGGCTGCCTTTTAATGTTTGTTTATGATATTATAGTCACTTTACGTCATTTGGCACAAACAGTGCTTGGCACATACGAAGTGCTTAATAAATGCTATTTGACTGTACTTGGTTTTGCTTACTTCACCCTGTTCCTTTGAATTCCTTATTCAGTGTTTCTGTTGGCTCAATAATATTCCATTATGTCAGTATACTAAAGTTTATTCAACCGTGCCCCTATTGATGGGTACTCAATTTGTCTCTAGTTTTTTGCTGCCACAGACAACAGCATGTATTTTACATAGAGAAGATTCACTTGATTTGGATAGCTCACTGGAACAAGAGCCTGATGAATGTATGTAATTATAGGGTAAAGATAGGGTAAGGGAGAAGGATGCCAGTTTTTTTTTTTCCAGATGCCCATCACTAGGTTCACTTGAATAAAAAAATTTGCTTGTACGACTCTGACCAGTTGGGTATATAGGAGCTTTAAGTTCACCTCCATCTCTAAACTTTATTACTCACTTTCAATTTACTAAATATTTTAAATAGGTGTTGAAGTGAATAGACCTTTGGGCCTGGGGTTAGGTAGATATGAGTTTAAATATAGCCTGGACACTCACTGGTCACTGTGTGACCTTGGGTAATTTATCCAAAACTGTTGCCTCAGTTTCCTCAATTGTAAGAAGAAAACCCCAAATTAGGTCATTTGTCAAGAAAACCCCTAAGAGTCAGGGATATGACAGAATAACAACAGATACTTGCATTAACACCTGTTATTTTTATAGCACATGACAGTCTGATATAGGACACACATTCATAGTCACCATTAATTCTCACAACTAGCTCTGTCAGATGGCTAGTTCAATCATTGTTGTTCTTCATTTTCCAGATAAAGAAACTTAAGGCTCAAGGATTCTAAATGACTTCCTGAAGCTGCTTTCGGTTATATAATTGAGTAGGTCATAATTATGATTCGAATCCAGACTGAGGTGCTGGCTCCAGATCCAGTGCTTTCTCCACCCCACCCCAACCCTTGCATCTTGTCCAGCCACTTAGCTTGAGTTGTAAATTATTTCATTTACATGTGTATATCATTAGCCTCTGTTTCTGCATCCGTTTCTGAGCTACATGGGCCAGTTGGTGAAACTAAATAATTTTTACTGTGCGTGAGAAATGGGGTTTTGGAGGTAAGGGTGAGTTAAGTAGGAGAAATGTGTCTGTGTGTCTGTATGTGTGTGTTACTTTTGCCACAGTGTTCTTATATGAGTCTAGCAGGTAACCCACAATAAAATTGAACTTGGAATGTTTTCTAGTAGTAGAGTTAATACTCTAGTAATTTTAATAACAATTAAAACTTAAAAATTATTAACTTTACTTCAACTCAGGTATCTAACATCTAACATTTCTATCATTTCCATCAAATATTTGTAAAGCACAATGCCTGGCCCATATTAAACACTGGCAAGTGTTTAATAAATTGCCTTTTCCCCTTCCTTCCTTCCTTGTCTGTTTTTTTGTGTCTCCCCATACAAGAGTACAATAAATTAAGATACTAAAACCAATTTGTTGGGAAAAGTTTACTTTTCTAAACAAAAATTGATATCAGGTGAGTCAGTTGCCTACTTGGGGGTGGAACAACTTTACATATCCCTCAGGATTCTGTCCAGGGCCCTCTTTATATTACTTCATTTGGTTATATCTTTACCTCCCAAGGATTGAATTACTATTTCTATGCTGATGATTCTCTGTTGCTGACCCTCAATCTAGCATCTCCTGTTGCTTTTCAAGCATCTCAAACCGAATGTCCAGTAGACCTCTTGAACTCCACATGTCTAAAATAGAACTTTCCCCCACAGATTTTCCACTTTGTGCCTTCCCACTTCTATTATATAGAAGGCAACACCTATCCTCCCAGCCTCTCAGGTTCTTAAGCTGAAAGTCATCCTGGAATCCTCACTTTTTCTTACTCTGGTGACCAAGCTGTTGCCTTTTATAACATCTTTTACATGTCCCCTCCCTCCTGACCCTGTCTCACTCTAGCTTAGGCCCATATCGCCTCACGCCTGAATTAGTGAAAATAGCCTGCTAGTGGGTCATCTTGTTTCAAGTTTTTCATCCTTCATTTAGCCACCAAAGTGATTTTGCTAAGATAGGCTCAACCACGTCCAGGAGCAAATACAAAATGGTCTCTTTGGCATTCACAACTTTCCCCCCCTTGTCTTCCAGAATCACTGACCCGGGTATTTCATGAACAAGACACTCCTTCTCTGGCCTTTCTGTCTGTCTGTCTGTCTCTCTCCTTCCCTCTCTTTCTCCTTCCATATTTGGAACCCTCTTTCTCTTCTCCTTCTATTGACTTTTCTGGCTTCCTTTAAGTTTCAGCAAAGTTTTTTTTTACCTTTTACAAAAAGCCTTCTCTTTGTTAATTATTTCCTATTTATCATGTATAGAGCTTATATATTTGTTTGCAGATTGTCTCCTCTCCTAAATTGTAAGTTCTTTGTGGGATTCTTTGTATTTCCAATGCTTAACACAGAACCTGGCTCATAGTAGGTGTCTATTGATAGAATAGAGCATTAAACTTAACCCAGTTTTAAGGAGCATTCAAGATTTCTAATCCAATACATGTATACATATCTATACAGTTATCTTACTGCACAAGAAACATCAGATCTAGAAAGAGAAGAAAAAAAAAAAAACAACCTAAGAAGGAAAACAAAATGCATGGAAATATTCACAGAAAGCGTTAAAATGCTGTGTTGTGGTCCACACTCAGTTCCCACAGGCCTCTCTCTGGATGTATATGACTATCTTCATCACTGAACAATAGGAACTGGTTTGAATCACATCATTGTTGAGGAGAACCATGTCCATCAAAATTGATCATCGTATAGTTTTGTTGCAGTGTATAATCTCCTGGTTCTGCTGATTTCACTCAGCATCAGTTCATGCAAGTCTTTCCAGGCCTCTCTGAAATCATCCTGCTGGTTGTTTCTTACAGAACAATAATATTCCATAACATTCATATACCATAATTTATTCAGACATTCTCCAATTGATGGGCATCCTTTCAATTTCCAGTTTCTTGCCACTACAAAAAGGGCTGCCACAAACATTCTTGCACATGTGGGGCCCTTTCCTTCCTTTAAAATCTCCTTGGGATATAGGCCCAGTAGAAACACTGCTGGGTCAAATGGTATTCCCACATCGCCTCCAACAGTTATCATTATCATTTCCTGTCATTTTAGCCAATCTGACAGGTGTGTAGTGGTATCTCAGAGTTGTCTTAATTTGCATCGAAGTTCCTTTCTTAAAATGAGGAAACTACAGCCTGAGATCTCAACCCTAAATGAATTCCCTGTCATTTATCTCCCTGCTTTTGTACTCCTGGGCTTGGGCCCATTTTTTGTAATTTGATTTCCAAATTTTTCCTCTTCTATAAATAAGGTAGTGGTAAAGCAGCTAGCATTTGTTTTCAGAGGTGAGTCTAATAAATTAACATTGATTATACTTTCAGGTCTGTGGGTTCTTTGGGGTAGGAAAGAAAAGAAATTTTTTTTGTGTCTTTAGGGTTGTTTTTCTTTTTTTTAAATCTATGAAGTCTTTGAAATGATTATTACCCTGAAGCTGTGTCCTCTAATTAGTTCTGTTCTATTCCTCTCTGCTCTGCTTCTGCTCTGTTTATCTAAATCCTACCTTTTATTTTTTTTTAAATTTTTTTAATTTTTTTTTAAATTTTATTTTATTTGCAAAACATATGTATGGGTAATTCTTCAACATTAACCCTTACATAGCTTTCTGTTACAGATTTTTCCCCCCAACTCTCCACCCCTCCCCTAGATGGCAGGATATCCACTACATGTTAATTATGTTAAAATACTTGACAAGTCAAATATATGTATACATATTTCCAAACTTATCATTGTTGTGCAAGAAAAATCGTATCTACATGAAAGACATATCAGATAAAGAAAACAATGTAAGCAAACATCAATCAAGAGTATGAGAATGTTATGTTGTGGTCCACATTTCACATCCCTCTCTCTGGGTGTATATGGCTTTCTTCAGTGAACAATTGGAAGTGGTTTGAAACATTTCATTGTTGAAGAGAGCCATGACCATCAGAATTAATCGTCATATAGTACTGTTGTTGCTGTGTATAATGATCTCCTGGCTCTGCTCATTTCACTCAGCATCAGTTCATGCAAGTCTCTCCAGGCCTCTCTGAAATTGTCCTGCTTGTCGTTTCTTACAGAGCAATAATATTCCATAATATTCATATACCATAATTTGTTCAGCCATTCTCCAATTGAAGGGCATCCATTCAGTTTCCAGTTTCTAGCCACTACAAAGAGGGCTGCCACAAACATTCTTGCACATGTGGGGCCCTTTCCTTCATTATTTCTTTGGGATGTAAGCCCAATAGAAACGCTGCTGGGTCAAAGGGTATGCACAGTTTGATAACTTTTTGAGCATAGTTCCAAATTGCTCTCCAGAATGGCTATATCCGTTCACAGCTCCACCAACAATGCATCAGTGTCCCAGCCTTCCCACATCCCCTCCAACATTCATAATTAATGTTTCCTGTCATTTTAGCCAATCTGACAGGTGTGTAGTGGTACCTCAGGGTTGTCTTGATTTGCATTTCTCTGAACAATAGTGATTTGGAGCAACTTTTCATATGACTAGGAATAGTTTTAATTTCATCATGTGAAAATTGTCTGTTCATATCCTTTGACCATTTATCGATTATCTATCTGGTATTCAATTAAGAGTTCCAGTTCTTCTTTGGACATAAATTTATTCCATTTCCATAGGTCTGAGAGGTAAAGTATATTACGTTCCTCTAATTTACTTATAGTATCACTCTTTATATCCAGATCATGAACCCATTTAGATCTTATCTTGGTATGTGGTGTTAGATGTGGGTCAAGCTCTAATTTCTTCCACACTATTTCCAATTTTCCCAGCAGTTTTTGTCAAATAGTGAGTATTTATCCCAGAAGCTGGGGTCTTTGGGTTTATCAAACACTAAATTGCTATAGTTATTTCCTAGTTTATCTTGTGATTCTATCCTATTCCACTGATCGACTACTCTATTTCTTAGCCAGTACCAAATGGTTTTGATGACCGCTGCTTTGTAATATAGTTTTAGATCTGGTACAGCAAGTCCATCATGATCAGCCTTTTTTTTTTCATTAATTCTCTTGAAACTCTTGACCTTTTGTTCTTCCAAATGAATTTTGCTACTATTCTAGATCTGTAAAATAATTTCTTGGGAGTTTGATTGGTATGGCACTAAATAAGTAAATTAGTTTGGGTAGTATTGTCATTTTTATTATATTAGCTCGGCCTACCCATGAGCACTTAATGTTTTTCCAATTGACTAGGTCTGACTTTATTTGTGTGGAGAATGTTTTGTAGTTTTGCGCATATAGATCCTGACTTTTCCTTGGCAGAGAGATTCCCAAATATTTTATACTATCAACCATTATTTTGAATGGAATTTCTTTTTGTATCTCTTGCTGCTGAACTTTGTGGGTAATATGTAAAAATGCTGATGATTTATGTGGATTTATTTTGTATCCTGCAACTTTGCTAAAGTTGTGAATTGTTTCTAGTAGTTTTTTAGTTGAGTTTCTAGGGTTCTCTAAGTATATCATGTCATCTGCAAAGAGTGATAATTTGGTTTTCTCATTACCTACTCTAATTCCTTTAATCTCTTTTTCTTCTCTTACTGCCAAATCTAACATTTCTAATACAATATTAAATAATAATGGTGACAGTGGGCAGCCTTGTTTCACTGCTGATCTTATTGGGAATGGTTCTAGTTTGACTCCATTACATATGATGCTTGCTGATGGTGTTAAATAGATACTACTAATCATTTTAAGGAAAAGCCCATTTATACCTATACTCTCCAGTGTTTTTAATAGGAATGGGTGTTGGTAAATCCTACCTTCTTTTAAAGACTTCAGCCCACTGTAATTTTCTCCTCCTCTACTTATAAACTCCTTAGCATTTGTCTATATAGTGCATTTAGCCCTTAGTAAATATACTAACTTGTATTGTTAATTACTGCTTTTCTCTGTTTGTCCTATCCTGTCTCTCCAACTGGCTTGTAATTTTTTAAAGGCCCAACCCAGATCCTTCACTTCTTAGTAAAAACCTCAGCTGGCTTGCACACAGTAGGTATTCAGGAAAAGTTCAGTTTTATGGATTGGTCTTCCCTGAATCCCTGTAACTTTTTTTCCTGTAAGTTTGACCCTTTCTCTCTACAAAGACTCTGCTGCTCTACACTCTACATAGCAATTCATGAATTTCTCTTCTTAAATTCTGAGTTAGTAAAATCTCCTTTCTGTTATTATGGTAATTACTAGAGGTTATTTTGTTTGGGCCCCTGGGGAATGCCTGCTGTGTTTCTCTGTCTGTGTATATGTGTGTTAAAATCTGAAAGTGTTTCCTTTTGAGGAGGTCAGTGGGGGTCATTTTGGGCAAGGATGCTGGCTTTTGTAAAATGGTCTTAGAAGTTTTTGAAAGGCTTCCTGACTTTTCTAAGAATTTAAAAAAAAAATTGTGTGAATTAATATCCCTTTCCCCTAAGCATTTTCTGTATCAGATTGAAGAATAAAATGAATTTCCAACATATTCTTTTGTTTTTGAGATGGTGGGGAAGGGAGATCTATTTGTAGGAAAGGGAGAGTGGGGGATGGGGATTAATTCCATCTTTTAAAATTTAAGAAGTCTTGTTTATTGGGATGAATTCTAAGCAATAATTGGCAAAGGTTAAAAAGCTTTGTTTTAGTAGCTTTTTTTTGGGGGGGGAGAATACTTATGGGAAGGTGCTATGCAAACTATTGAATAGGAGTTAATGCACTTTTGATGGAGAGTATTGTACTCTGAAAGGATGGCTTTCAAGAAAGAGAAGAAAACCAATTTTTTTTTTTTTTTATAACCACCCCATCCTGATTAATGTGATTGGACCCAGTGGGCTATGTGATCTGGGGAAATTGACCTTAGAAATTCAGTTGTTGGGGATGATATGGGAATTTGATTATTCCTGATTCTTGGGGTAAAGCATAAGAGAAAAATAAAAGATGAGTAAATACACTTTTCTTCTGAAATTGAATGTAATGACTAAAGACATTTTTTCTCCCACTTACAAAGGCTATTACACTAAGTAAGAATTGTTGAAAATATTTGTAAAATATATCATTCCACTCAAAAAAGTTTCTTTAAAAATGAGTTTAAATGGCCATTTACTTGTGCTTTGTGTTTATGTCTCATTTCAAAGATCTGTTGAAACAGACATTTCCTCAAAAAACCTTGAAGATTTGTACTAAAGTTGCAAAAATGGGTCTTACATAGGATAAATGGTGTCTAGGTGACTCACAAATGGTTTCTTGCTGTCTAGAATAGATAAAACAGTGAATGTTGTGGAGCAAGGTAAGATGTTATAGAACTAGACCAATTCTGTCTAGTATGAGCAGAATAGGCACTGGGGTTAGCAGGTCTGAGTTCAAATTTAGCATAATATACTTACAGCTTCCGTGATCTTGCCTGAATTTCCTTGCTGTAAAATAAAAATAATTATTTAGGATAATAAAATAAGGATAATTATTTAGAAGAACTTTCCTGCCCTTACTCCCCAGAATTGACAAGAAACACAGCTATTTGTAAAGTGCCTGGCACATAGTAAACCTTATTATATAAATGTTAGCTATTCCATCTATATTAGAAAGAGTCCACTGATTAGGAGTTTTAAGACCACTGCTGAATTCTGTATATGTGATATTATTAAAACGGACCTTCTTTGTTCTGTGACTTCTATCTTTATAAAAATAGGATGTTTGGACACGGATAAAGCATTTCCTAGAGATAGAATATGATTTAATAGATTGCTTTCAGTTGTAATATTTTAGGAATATATCTGTGAGATGTGTAAAAGCAATAATTTGTGCTCCCTGTTCGGGGCGGGGGTGGGGGGGAAGAGAATCACATGGTTGAGATGCAAACTGCAGGAATGAGAAAATGAGATGCCTGCTAGGGAGATGATACTTTGACACTTTACTCTCAGCCTCTGAGGGCCTTACTCAATGACTTGCTTCTTGTTTTGTTTAAATAGGTCCACATGTAACTTTAATATAGAAGTCCAAAGAGAAATTGTGACATTAGTCTAAAATGGTTCCTTATGTATTCTTTCCTATAGAGTGCAGTTTTATTTTTTTTTCTTCCTTCCTCCCTTTATCTGTTTTGTGACTGTTTGGTCCAGTGCCTTTCATGGACAACTAGGAACTATTTTGGCTTTGTGGTAAAGGAATTGAAAGAGGGAAGCCTTTTCTGTTCTTAGGGACCTGCCTGCCTCCTCATGCCTCATCACTTATTTACCAGGTCAAAATATAGCAAAAGAATATGTGTGTTATTTATGATTTCACATAGCTAATAGTTTTTTCTTACATTGATAGCTGCTAGAGGATACATTTAAATACCTCTGTGTTAAGATGGCTGGACTGGGGCTTCTACTTCCTATCTGTATAATTTGCTTACCATTTGTTCTCTGCTTATAAAGTATGATTGGGACATGAGTCATGGGTAGAAGAGACTCGAATCTGGGAAGCTTTTTTATTTTCCTCTCTATGCCTCTTTTTCTTTTCTTACATTGTATTTCTTCTGAAAATTTCTCTGGGGAAAGTCAACACACCCAGGTGTGTCTACTCACTCTTTGCTGCTGTCGTATCTCACTGATGAGAAAAGCTTTTAAATGAAATTAGTTACTTGGGCAGTTTTACATTGTTTTTTAGGTTCCTTAATAGCTTGGTCTTGTTTCTCAGGCGATGTTACCCTTTTCCTGCCTCCTACCCTCTCAGTGTCTAGGAAGAGCAAATCACCAAGTTACTCTTAACTTTTTTTTTTTTTTTCCAACTAGACAGTTTGTGGTGCATTATTGTCATGTTCTCTACAAAGACTTTAGCAACCTCCCAGTAAGTTTTTGAGCCAACTCAAAAAAGTTTATTAGCAACTATTCAGCTATGGTTAAGTTTCTCCTCTCTTTCTCCATAATGGTGGTTGTAATACAGAAGCTAGGCTCAGGATTTATTTGTTTCTGAAGCCAGGAAAAGAGCATTTGGGGTTGGTTGCTTTTATTTTTTTGGTGTAGTTTCTGAGGTAGGTTGGAATATTTTTTTTTTAAAGCTTTGTGATTGCATTTTCTTTTTATAACAATCATTGCTGGATATATTGTCTCTCATCATCCCAATACAATCATCTCTTGTAACAAAGAAAAGCACTTTAAGTAGAACCTTCTAATACAATGGTTCTTGGTCCCATGTGGCAACCATCCTTCTCTTTACCTCACCCCATCCTTTACCGAGAGATGAAAGGTATTTTATTATCTGTGTACCTTTCTCTATTTTGTGCTCATTTTTAAAATTTAAATTAGCAGAATATGGATGTTAGAAGTAAGGTTGCTCCTGGATAAAAGCTCACTTTCCTTGTTATGCATGTACAAAGTGTCTTTCTCATAAGTCCAGAGAAAGGATAGATCATTTATGGCATGGGGGATGCAGTTGAATTGTACCTTCAATAAAAGGAAACATGAATTGAGGCAGGGAAAGGGTACTCAAATTCGGAGAGAAGCAGCAAAATTTTGACTAGCATTTAGAGAATGGAAGAGGTTCCTTTGACTGAGGCATAGGAATTGTGAAATCTGGAATGGGGGCTATATGAACTGCAGAATTGACTGCACATGAGAGGATTTGTAAACGGCTAGGTTTGGGGTCTGCACTGAGCAGTTGACCTTACCTAATTCTTCCTCAGTGTTATCAAGACGATAAAGAGTAGAGGTAATGAATCTATGGACTAATGGTGAAGAAGAATTTGCCCCAGACATGTGCTTTAGTACTCTGTGAAAGGGAGTCTCATTCATATGTTCTTGGAGGGGGGAAACATAGCCACTCTTGGAGTTGTGTGGCTGGGAACTAGCGGAATGGAGGACATGGTTCACTGGCTACCAGGCTTCTGCTTTTGTCTGGTCTTAATCCCAGTGGTTTTAATTGTAGCAGATCCCCTAGCATAAGATTTGAAGGCCTAAGAAAATCAGTGTCTTAAAGGCTTCCTCCAACTGAAAGAACTGGTACTTTGTTCTTAAGGACACAGTTACTGCTTGATGAATGTCTAGCTGGGGAGACTGGCATGTGAATCTCTCCATCTCTATGTTAGTGACTAGGAAAATCATGTGGATGTGGATATGGGTTCATATATGTTTGGTTCCTTCAGTTGGTTTCTCGTCGTGCTGATTTTCATTCAGGCCAGGCGTCCTCTGTGGATTTGTTTCTAATGTCTTGAAACAGTTAATGTTCTTTCTAAGAACACTTGGGAAGATTCAGCTTCTTCAATGACATGGCCAACCTTTAATGAGCACATTAATTTAAAATATTAATTTGCTTTTTTAAAAAAAAGAATTAAAGGCAAATTTATACTGAGATTCTCCCCCTTCCCCACTCCTTTTACTTTTTATTTATTTATTTTGCTTTTATTTATTTATTTATTTTTTTTTGCTAAGGCAATTGAGGTTAAGTGACTTGCCCAGGGTCACACAGCTAGGGAATGTTAAGTGTCTGAGATTAGATTTGAACTCAGGTCCTCCTGACTTCAGGGCTGCTGTTCTATTCTTTTCACCACCTAGCTGCCCCCTCCTTTTACATTTTTTTAAAGAGCTATATCAATTAGAATTCACTTGGTCAGTACTTCATTCATGCTCTCTGTTTTCTTCTGACTGCTGAATAATAATGATAATAATGAGCTCTAGTGAGCTTTGCTAGAATGCACGCGCATTCTCATTTTCTTCACTGGGGGTTTTTGATTACACTGTTTCTAATGAAATCTTTTCAGTTTTGTGATTCAGTCCCAGAAGACAGAGAGTTCAGGACCTAGTGAGCCTCCTCCTCTTCTCTTTTCCTACCTCCTCAACTTTTCCCTGTTGGCATTCTAATTTGTGCTCAATTCTGGGGGAAAAATCCTGACAAAGTTATTGGGTCTGTTTTGATTATGCTGAAGAACTAAACTGTCAGATCAACAGCTGTAGGAGGCTTTACCTCTGTGTTTCATGGCTCTCCCTGCTCTGTTTCTGACTGTACCATTTAACCATAGACGTGTAGGGCTCTGGATGTCATGGCCGATGCTGCTGCCTTGACTACTGTCTCAGATGTCTGACATACTCAGACTCCAAAGAGCTGACTTGGCAGCTGCCCAGCAGACTTTTATAAAGGCTCAGTTGGTGGCCTGAGATTCAGGCTGTCAGAGTTGTGTTATGCAATAAATCGTTTTTAGCAGAAGTTATTAATCCAATTTCAACTGTAGCCTTTTTTTTTTTTTTAATAGACTGTAATCAAAGATAAATACACATTATTTGATGGGAGTTGGGGAGAAGTAAAATTCTTCATGCATAAGCATTTTCTGTCAGTTTGCTTGAATCTGGGAAGCTGTCAGGCTAAAGAAGGCTTCTGTTTGAAAAGCTTTTAATTTAAAGGAAAGGTAAGGGAAACATCAGTCATGCATGTTCAGTTATGTTTGATGCCTTGCCTATGTTCTCAGTCATTTGTTTTGTTTCTCTGTATATTTCTCTCCTATCCTTCCTCTTTTTGGTACTTGAATAATGGTGATTAAAACATTTTCTAAACTATTTTATGGATGAGTATGGAGATGATCTGAAGGAATTCTAAGTCTTATTTGTTTTATAAATTTTTAGAAATTGTTTTCTCTCATGAACTCAGCTGATATCAATCCATGAATATTTCATTGAATAGGAAAGGCTTCTATGAAACTAAACTGTTAAATGGTTTTGCATGTGTGTTATTCTTTGAATCACAAAACCAATTGATACTTTGACAATGTCAATACATATGCCTCTCATCTCTAGTCCATTTTCTTTCTATCCAGATGTGGGGAGTATGACTCATTTTCATGATTTAGGATTAGTCACTGCATTGATCAGAAATCTTTCATACATCAGAAGTCTTTCATACTTTTTTGGTTATTGTTCTAGAAATTGTTCTAGAACTGTTCCATTGGTATTAGTTCACACAGTCTTCGGAAGTTTCTGTGAATCTGTCTGGTTCATCATTTCTAATCGTTTATTACATTTTATATTATATATCATTTATTTATTACATTATATATCATTTTGTTGAGCCAACCTTTCTATAACTTTTGGGGCCAGAAGTCTTAAATTTGTTTTTATTTTTAACCAAATCAGAAGCCTTTCCACTCTCTTCTTCCCCCCCTCTGAGAGTTTTTCCTTTTGGACAGCTTCCTTGGTGATGGAAGGAAGTATCTTTCAGTTATCAACAAATTTAATTAAATACATTTTGGTGAAGAATAGTGAACAGTTTGAATTATTCATCTGCTCTTAACAGTGATCAAGTTGCCATATTTAACATCACTAAAAGCTAGAATGAGGGGACAAAAAGAATGAAATTGTATGTTAAATTGTTTTAAATAAATAGAAAAATAAAAGATAAAGACACAAAAAAAGTGACTCTGAAATCATCTCTGTTTTCCTTGAGTCTCTCATATATCCATTCAAACTGAAGAAACCAAAACAATTCTTAGTCCAGTATACAAAACCCACCCCTTTTGGTGTGTATAACAGGACAGAGAATTTGCATAAAGTTTTTATTCCATTTCAAGGTCCCTCTCATCAGTCTCAACCTCCTAGAATCTCCTTTAAACACTAGAGAGTGTGTCTATGTACACAGACATAAACACAATCTTCTTGTAATTGGCTTCTCATGTACTTAGATGTTAACGGAAGGTGATCTTATTTGGACTTAAAGATTTGACCCCGTTCAACTATCCAAAAAGGAAAAAAACACCAAAAGAAATTATTTTAATTAACTCCTCTTAGAGATGTGTTGCTCATTGAGACTGACCTTTTGAGTTCTGGTTTTAGGAATACAAGAAAATCAATTAAGCTGACAGTGGTAGTAGAGGTGGCATTTAGGGCAAATGCTACCAGTAGTGAGCTTTGAAGGGGCAATTTAATTTTGATAAATGAGGAATTTTCTTTATTCCTCTAAACTGTGTTTTTGTGCCCCCAACCGCGTCTCTTCGGGGGGGGGGCGTCCCTCATCTCATTTTTCCTTTAACTGTTTATCTTGGCAGAATGAAGTGGGGAAGCTTTGGTCATTTTGTCTAAACTTGCTTGCCCCTTCTTTCTCTCCCCACCCCTACCCCCACCCCCACCCCCCATGGCATTGGCCATTTGGAAAGTACCTAGTGGGGGTATCAAATTCTATTAAATGCTACATTCTCTTGGAGACCGCTTTTATAGTTTTACATGGAACTTAATGCTGCATGTAACTATATTTATTACCTTTCTCTCTCTGTTGATTTATGATCCTGGGTATAAACTAAACCAGATCAGATATTTAAAACCGCTTGGAAGATTTTTGACTTTAACTCAAAATACAGGTGTGCATAAGCCTCCAAGAGCTTAATCTCAATGTGGTTTTCATGTCAGCTTCCTTTTCATTTGAAAGCTGTAGGGAAAGGCAATTTGGATGTCTTTATTTCTTGTATTGGCTTCTCTTTGGGCGTGAATGATTAAGGAGAAAGGTTCATCCATCCCATATTGTAGGATTGTTTGTCCAGAATAGCTCAAACTATTTGGATTGAGAGCTGTATTTTTTTTTTTATTAAAGCTTTTTATTTGTATAACATATGTATGGGTAGTTCCCCAACGTTGATCTTTACAAAGCTTTCCATTACAAATTTTACACCCAGTCCCCTCCCCTCCCCTAGATGGCAGGAAGTCCACTACATGCTAATAATGTTGAAATGCTTGAGAAGTTATGCAAGAAAAATCCTATCTACAAGAAAAAAAAAGAATCAGAGAAAGGCAACACAATGCAAACAAATGTCAGTAGAGATCATGAAAATGTTACCTTGTCCATATTTCATTTCCCTCTCTCTGGGTGTATATGGTTTTCTTCAGTGAACAATTGGAACTGGTTTGAGACAATTCTTTGTTGCAGAGAGCCATGTCCATCAGAATTGATCATCATATAATACTGTTGTTGCTGTGTATGATGATCTCCTGGTTCTGCTCGTTTCACTCAGCATCAGTTCATGCAAGTCTCTCCAGGCCTCTCTGAAATCGTCCTGCTGGTCGTTTCTTACAGAGCAATAATATTCCATAACATTCATATACCATAATTTATTCAGCCACTCTCCAATTGATGGGCATCCCTTCAGTTTCCAGTTTCTAGCCACCACAAAAAGGGCTGCCACAAACATTCTTGCACATGTGGGTCCCTTTCCCTCCTCTAAGATCTCTTTGGGATATAGGCCCAGTAGAAACACTGCTGGGTCAAAGGGTATGCACAGTTTGACAACTTTTTGAGCATAGAGAGCTGTATTTTGTATGCAAAATTTGTAATTCATTAAATTGTTGTGTTGGGAGGGACCATGGAGGTCATCTAGTTTAACTTCCATGCAAAATGAAAAAAGCATTTTGCAAAACTGGTTTATTTGAAGAGAGATTGTGGGACCAGCCAGGTCTTTATTTTAGGTATTAAGAAATAGGCATGGGAAAGTAGGTTAAGATGAGAATTCCTATACTAGACAACTTAAGCTTAAATAATCATTCTTTCTCTTTCTACTCCTTCCCTTTTTTCCCTCATTGTGATTTGGTGAATATCATTAATTTTCAAGTCAGGTAGACCTGAGTGGACCTTTAATAGTTGTGTCATTGACCTAGTTAGGTACGAACTTTAGTTTCTCCATCTGTGAAATGGGTCTAATAATTATATACCTCCTTTATAGAGTTGTTTTGAAGTTCAAATGACAAAATAAATGAAGAACATAAAAACCTTGAAATATTTTGTAAAGGTCAGCTATCATTGGTTTTGTTGAATATTAGTGCTTTGTTGTTGGCTATTAACTCTGGACTGTGCATAAGTTTTCAAAGCATTCTCAAGGTTGTAGATGACCATCTAGTCAGTGAATTTGGCATCCCTGATACTGGAGGTCAGCCTGTTGTAAAGATTTTCACCTATCATGATCGAGCAGTTTATAGCTTGCCTCACTAATAATCCATGTTTTTTAAAAGCTTCCAAATAGCTATACAGGCAATAAATTATAAAAACTTCTGATGCAGTTATAGCATATCAAATTACTAATTCAGTTTTTAAAGCATAGAGCATATAGAAATATATTTTGAATTCTCTGTAGATTTATTCACATCAACTATTAATAGATTGCCACAGTATTTCATTTCAGGCTTTATTTAAAAAACATTTAAAGAATTTGAGTTGACACTAGCACTTAAGTTCAGTATTGGGGGGGGAAAGTATAAAGAGAATGTTATACTCACTTGTCCTTTGAATTTGTGTTGGTGCCTTCTCCCTGTCCCCAACAAATCAACCCATTTGTGTTCTTTCTATCTTATGTAGCCCCTAGAGCATTGGACCTTTGATCAGGAAAGCCTGAATTCAAACTTAGGCTCAAATACCAGCAGCATGATCAAATGAACTAATGTTTTTTTGCATATAATGAATATTCATTCTTTCCCTTCATTCTCCTTCTTTTCACCCTCCTATCTTTTTTTTTTCCCCGAAAGAGGAATAAATTAAATCCTTTGGTTACTCAGGTAATTCAGTACTGTCTTAATCAATGATCATAATTATAATGATTATTATCCTTTCCCTTCTCTGGGCAAAAGATTGTCAATTTCTTTAGCTATCTTTTGGTATTAGATATAATCCCAAGTACCCTCCCTATATATTGTATATTTGGTGGTAAGAGTTGGATTTCAAAATAGACAGCCTGGGTTTGAATTCTGTCTTTCACCTCTTTGGGAAATCAGTTTTCTCTCAGACTTAGTTTTTCTCATTAGTGAAACAAGGGACTTAAGTTAAATCATAGAATCATAGATTTTGGAGTTTCATGTGATTGCTGAGGGCCCTTGTAGCTCTATAATCCTATCATATAAATGGTAGTAAAAGCAGTAAGTAATCCAAGAAAATTCAATGTGTCCTATTAAATTTTCAAAGAACCATTTTTACCAATCCTTTAAAAGCCATTGTATTAGTAAAAATAAATAGAACTTCTCCCTCCCCTCTTGTTACATGCAAGACTTGGGTATTTATTTGAGTTTGAGGAGTGGGATTGATAACATACCAGTATCCACATCCTTCTTTTGCCTTGTTGCGTTGTAAAGTGACAAATTAGGTCTCTCCTCTCCCCCCACCAACCTCTCCATCTCATTCCCAGTGATTTATCACCTAAATTTACTAATTCAATCTTTATGAACGATGGCACTTTACTTGTAATTAGGAAAATTTGAGTTTAAATTTGGCCTCAAACCCTTGGACATTGCAAGCAAGTCACTTCACCATTGTCTGCCTCAGGTTCTTAATTTGTAAAATAGTGATAATAACAATAAAAATAACATCTCCATGACAGTGTTGATGTGAGGACAAAATTAGAATAATATTTATAAAGTGCTATATAAGTGTAAGCTTTTTTTTTTATTACTTGTGGAAGTAAAAATCTATTCCAGTTGTGTAAGCAACACCATCTTCTGTGGAATTGTTAGAGAACAATTAAATGTGAAGTGTTCAGAGAAGAAAGATTTTGCTGTGATCTGGAGAAGGTAGACCTTTAATATTTCTGGTAAAATGATTTTTTGATTTTTATATCTGTGCTCGCTCATGACCAGGAGACAAAGGGACCCAAGAGACCGTTCTCTGAAATGGGTCTGAAATATTATGGGCAGAAATAAGATTTTAGTTCAGTGAATGTGTCTTAGAATTTCCCTTCTAACATATTTGAGTTGTAAAAAGCAAAAGAAGATGGGGGGGAGTCCTAGGATAAAATGTTTTAGCTCTTCGTTTACTCAAAATCTAAGTTTACCCAAGTCATCTGAAGACTTTTGCCCAAACAAGTTGTTCAGCATGCCTTACTGATATTATGTTTGAAAGCAATTGTTTCATGAAATATTAATTACATTTTGTAAGTTTACTTGAAATATGGGTGCAGGTTTTTAGGAAAGAATGAGTTAAATGATTGCTTGTGGTGTGGGATTCAGGCCAGCAAGTTTATTCAGTTTATTCAGGCTTGGTGGATGTTTATAGACCAAGATAACAGCAAGTCATTTATAAAGTGCTTCAAGTTTTATAAAATGTAGTTCTTGTAAATTTTTTATTTCCATTTTACAGATGAAGCAATGAGATTTAGACTGGCAGAGTGATTTGCTGGTGGTTACATAGTAAGTGAAAGTTCAAGGAGAGATTTCTATGACTCCATCTTTCATTCCTGCACAGCTGGCTTATTATAGCAGCCTGCAGGTGCTCCAGCTATAGCCGGAAAAGAAAGTTTTTAACCAAACTTCTTGACCCCGCCAAAATGGTCTGAAATCAGAAACTGATATCACCAGTGGGCATGACATTTAAAAAGAGGCATCACCATCTGCTTTACTGCTTCGTTCTGAAGATCACGGGATCTTTCCCTCTACTTTTTGCTGCCACCATCCGTATTTCATTAGACTTATTAAAGGTCTGTTCACTCACTCACTCAGCGGTTTCTTCTGCCTTCCTACCTTTGCGGGCCGCCCCTCCTGCTTCCTCCTCACACTTTATCTGGCTTGCTAGGCCTTCTCCCTTACCCCATCCTTTATTCAGGGACTGCTCAGCCCAATGTAAACTTATTAATGCTTTCTTTTCCCTCTGTGTCCTCCCTGCCTGGCAGTGGGCCATATCTACACACATGCATTTGCACACACACATTTATATCTGATGCTTACTTAATAAAATGGCTAATTTGAGGAGCGATGGTGAAATTGTTTTTGACAAAATTTATGTGGCATTTACTGAGCTCCTTAGGATTAAAGTTTCTGTTGAGTTATAAGTGGGAACACTCTGATGGAAACAACTTAGACAAAGCTGCATTGTGGTGGTAGCTTTTAAGCACAAGATGTGTTCTTAGGTATTTCATGTATACCATCCAGACTTGGGAAGAGCTTCTTTTGCATTGCTTTCCCACCTCAGTGAGGAGGGAGTGGGTGGAAGTTTTCATAGGGTTAAATGGAGCTATGTTTCTGGAACATCTTCATTTTTGGTTTACGTGTCTAGGAAACCACTCCTAGGGAGATGAAGAGATGATTCATCATGATTCTGCAGCCCCAAAAGCCGGTTTTACTTTTAATATTGTGAATCATTGCCACCTTTATGAAGGATCATTGAACCAGAATGAATTTATTACCAGATTGAATTCTGGTTTTGATGGTTTGGTGGGGGTGGGTGGGGTGAGGAGCAGGGAGGAGGTGAAGGGGGATAGGGTGTGCTAAATGGCTGAGCTTGTTCAGGTGGAGGGATGTATAATCAGATTGGAGACAATTTAAAGAACAACCTGGAGGGTCACCTAGAATTTTCCATCTCATAATCTTGGTAGTAGGTTTACCTAGTGTTGGATAAGCCACTTTACAGATGGGAGAATAGAGAAGTGAATGGTTTGGCTCATAAATTATTTCTGTTGTAGGATTTTTAAAAAAAGTCCTTCTTGTTATCTGGATTAACTTGCCTAAACCCATGGTGATTGACTCCCCTCTTCTCCCCTCCACAAAAAAAAAAAAAAAAAGTGGAGGGGTGGAGGGGATTTTTTTTTTTTTTAGCAATTGAGGTTGTGATGAAGGCCCCAATCAAAACAGAATTAGCTACAGTTATCAGTAAGTTCATATTAAAAGGTGTTTGGGGCTTTTAAAGTTTATAATCTTTATCCATGGTTGCAAGGATAGTATTTCTCCCAGTGGTGCAAAGTATGGAGTATTCTGAGTCAGGAAAATCTGAATTGAAATTCAGACCAAGACACTGATTAATTCCCTTACATTTTGTGTTTCAGTTTTCTCATCTGCAAAGCGGCATTGGGCTAGTTTGCTCAGTGCCAGATCTGGAGTCAGGAAGATCTGAATTTAAATATATGTTTGAAGACATATATTAGCATGTGTGACTGTAAGCAAGTCACTTAAGCTGTTTGTCCCAGTTTCCTTATTTGTAAAATGAACTGGAGAGAAAAATGGTCCATCTAATATCTTGCCAAGAAAACAAATGGGGTCATGAAGAGGCTTGTCATGAGAATTAAACAATGTCTTGTCCTTTGTTCTGGAATAGGAACAATGACATTTGGAAGTTGATGTCATAACTTACAAGTGAATTGGACTTAAGTAAGGCAGAGTCAAATTCATCAGCCTCATTCTGTGCTTTTGGAAGCTATCTGGATCTATTATGTTTCTTAATTGTGTTATTAAGAAAATCAATTATCAGGATTGGACCTACAACTTCCTTATTATAGAGAATTTCCAGGTGAATAAGCTTGCTCTATGTAGGCTGACAACTTCTCTGTTGCCTAGGACACAAAATGGTAAAGAAACCTCAGATCCTACAGTTATTAGATGTGACTTAAATCCAAGTCTTCCTAGTTTTGAGGTCAGCTCTGTCCACTAAGTCATGACAGCCTGCCTTAACTTGGATTATTGTGTACAGTCTTTTTGATGCCACTTTATCTCCTTTGCTAAATTATTTAAATTTCATATTAATATTCATTCTGCGCAGTTTTCTTTTTCTCTGTTTTTGTCTTTCTGGATTTGGTGTCAGAACCATATATGAATTGTAGAAGGAATTTGATAAGATCTATATTTACAAAATAATTGGAATAAAATAATTTTTAAATGTTTGATAGGATTTGTTTATAAATTTCTGTGATTCCAGTATTTTCTTTGGGAGTTCATTTAATGCTTTGTTTTTCTGAAATTGGTTTAAGTTCTCTTTCTTTTTCTGTTAATTAGGATATTATGTTTTTGTAAAGATTCAGCCATTTCTTATAAGTTGTCAATTTGTGACTTATAATTGGGCAAAGTAGTTTCTCACAATTCATTTGTTGTGAAATCTCTAATTTTTAATACAGACGATTTGGTTTTGTATTTCTTCTTTAAAAAGTTAGACTAGTTAATGATTTAATGGATAGAGTGCTAGCCCCAAAATCAGGAAGACATCTTCCAAAGTTCAAATTTGGCTTCACATATTTGCTATCTTTGGAGTCTTGAGCAAGTTATTTAACCATGTTTGCCTCATCTGTAAAATGAGCTGGAGAAGGAAATGGCCAACCATTCCAATATCTTTGCCAAGAAACCCCAAGTGAGGTCACAGCTGAATTTGAATAAATAACAATAGTGTTTGACTCCAGGGTCTGGAGTTAGCCCACTGAGCTTCAAATCTCCTATGTGCTTTTTCTTTCCAGTTTGATTCCCTGCTTTTGTTCCCTTGTTGTGGTACCTTCCCTTGTCTTCTGATAGTTTCTATTTGTAGGTGCTTATTTCTGTGCTTCTTGTCTCCCTATTATTAATGCCCTAGAAGAATGGAAACTCTTTAAGGGAATGATGATTGGGTTTTTTTTCTCCCCTATTTTTATATTCTAAACACCTAATGTATTATTTGACATGTAGCAGATACTAAAAAATGGTTGCAGGGGAGGGGAGTGTTTTTTAACCTTTCCTAGTTAAAGGAAATTGCTTTACAACTTGTTAGTATTGGAAGTAATACTCCATTTGCAAACCCTGCTCAAAAAAATACTTGGTATTACTGATTATAAGGCATTTAAGGGAAATTTTCTGTGTTTACTAGGTTTTGTTTTTGTTTTTGTTTTGTTTTTTAATTGCCTGTGGAAAAATCTGTTTGAAAGAATGTATGTGGCTTTGCTGCCTAGGTGGCTGACATGCCCCATCTCTATCCCTTCTGTGTTGTAATGCTTTCTGACATCCTGGATATGGGTATTGGACATAGTTCTTGAAAAATTTTCTTGGATCTCTATCTGAAGAGTTGCCTGGTTCTTTTAAGTAACCCTTTTTTTTTTTTTTTTTTTTTTTTTTTTTTTAATTCCCTCCCCTCCCCTCTCCTATCCCCTCTTCTTTCTTTATTATCTTCAGGATGACAGTGATGGGATTCCGTGGTCAGAAGAAAGGGTGGTACGCAAAGTCCTTTATTTGTCTCTGAAAGAGTTCAAGAATGCACAGAAGAGACAGCATGGTGATGGCATTAATGGGAGCCTGAAACCTGTGAATGGTAAGTTGATTCTTCTCTGACACAGGAAGGATTTCTCCAGTCCTAGTAACCCTACTGAATTTGGAGAAATAGTTGGGGCCTTGGCAGCTCCCTAGGAGGTAATCTCTAATTCTCCCTTCCCTTCTTTATGCTGATGCTTTTCCTAGGCACCTAAATTATGTAAAAGTGTGAGTGGGTAGGTGTTTCAGTTAAGGACTGTGGTTGTTAAGACCAGATGGTTCTCTCTGAAGTCTTCAGCTGAAGGCCACACCTCTTCAGTGGACGGTGGTAGCTGCCTGAGAGAAGTTTTGGGGTTTGTCTTTGAAGATCCAATCCACACTGGCAGACAGTCCCTTGTTCCTTCTGTTGGAACAGAACATTCTTTTCGGAGAAAACCTGAAAAGACTACTTGTACTTGATATGTGTCCCTGTTTGAGTTTATTCTGGCATCCTTATTTTTCCTTTGATGACACACATTGTAGTGTTGGAGTTGCCCAGGAGAGAGAAAGATCTGACTGGATTGTGTCGCACCATCAGGGACTGTAGCTTCAGTTGAACTGCCATTGCTCAGTATTTGTGGAGAAAAGGGAGAAGCTTAAGCTGAAGAGTTGGTTTGTTTTTGTAGCAAGGAGAAAGGAGGCCAAGTGACTTAGTAGTCATGTATATGAACTCTGATAACATGTCAGAGAACAGAATATGGTGTCTGATTTTCTCCCAGTCTGTTAGTTTTAAGGAAAGTTGCTTAGAACTCTCTTGTGGGAAAAATGGCCTGTGATTGCTTTTGTGTGGCAGGGACATGCTACGTGGGGGGGGGGGGGGGAGATAGATGTGTGGATGGGTGGGATTGACAAGGGAGGAAAGTCCTAAAGATGTCTCTTTGACTCTTATAGTTACAGTAGGATCTCTGCACAAAAGCTGATATATATGTGCCTCTTCTTTGTCATGATGTGGAGATGTAGTATAAAACTATTAATCTATCTATCTATCTATCTATGATAGAATCTGGCATCTATAAGATTGCTGTATGTTATGGTGGATAACAAAGACTTCAGTTCAAATCCTGCCTCAGAAACTTAATTGTTTTGTGATCTTACACATTCCACTTAATTCTCATTGAGCCTCAGTTTCTTATATGTCAAAGAGGCATTCAGGTCTATACCAGGAAGTGTTAAGGATGATGATGATGATGATGATAATGATATAGCTTCAATGATTACTAAGGTTCAGATAGGTTAATGTATTTTTGTAAATTTTAAAGAACTTCATGAACCGTGAACTCACCATTTATATCTCCAATTGCATCAGAGACAGTAGATTACTGTCCTCTTGATTGAGATGCATGTTTGAATTAAATCCTTGTTTTAGGAATAAGTTTTATACAAATAGAAGTGAGGTGTTTTATACAAATACCTAAGGAAATAATTGTTTAAATTAGGGTCAGCTAGGTGGCACAGTGGTTAGAGCACCAACCCGGAAGTCAGAAGGACCTCAGTTCAAATCTGGTTTCAGACACTTAACACTTCCCAGCTGTGTGACCCTGGACAAGTCATTTAACCCCAATTGCCTCTCAAGAAAACTAATAACCCCCCAAAAAACAATTGTTCAAAGAGAGTATCCTTGTGTTAAACCCTCAGTTATACATGCTTTTAGCTTTTTGAGCTCAGTGTCTGGCCTAGTCATGTGATGCTCAGTCAACCCAGGACAACTTGACAGGATGGTTAGATGATACAACAATAACCACATACCCCTCCCTCTTAAATATGATTTTTGTTTTAGGGTAGAAAGTGGAAGCTGGTAGGGGAGAGCTCCATCAATGGAGACCAGTAGCATATGATCTGTTTCCAACCACAAATGTTATGTAGACTTCAATAAATCTCCTTTTGAATGGGGGAATTGCGGGGGTAAAAGAAAGAAATTTTCTTTAAAATGGAGGTACCTATGAAGTGTTCAATAGCCAGATGTTTATGATGGAGCAAACACTGAATTCCAGTAAAGCAACAGAAAACATTTCAATCACCATTGACCACTGTGGCTGAAAAGAGGTCTTTCCACCTCCCCCTTACTAGTGTTACCAAGGACTTCACAATATTGAGTAAAGAATTCTGAGAAAAGCTGGCAAAGACATCTCCATCAAGCTTGCTCAAAATTTTAAAATGTATTTTGCCCTGTTTTTTTTTTCCTTGAGAGTTAGTTGTGGTGAAAATAATCTGGTCCCCTTTCTCACCCTCAAAAGAGGAGTGAAATTTTGAATTTTGTTCATCTAAAACATGAAGTGGTTTTTTTTGTTTTTGTTTTTGTTGTTGTTGGGTGTTTAATTAGTTTCTCTTTAGACTACAGGAAACAGTCTTTTTGGACTAAATATAGTCTATTCTGAGTTTTACTAGTTTTTAGTAAATAAGCATACATGTTTATAGGATCTGTGTGTTTAGTTTTAAGGGTAATGAGCCTTCTAGACCCCTTGCTCAGATTTCCATTGCTACTTGGAAAGAACTTGTTTTACTTTCTAAAACAAGACAAAAAGATTGCAGGAGAGTGACTTGGTGTGTACATTCTTGAAAGCTAAGGCTAATGCTATATTGGTCCCAGAATACTGAACCAGGGTGACTAAATTATCACTCAGGTTGACATGATAGTGATTAGTGACCTATCCCATTTGAGATTGCTTTAGAAAATTATTTTTCTTATTAGTTTTGGGATTTGGTTGGTAAACAGGTATTGCAGTTTGGCTATGGATCTCCACATTCTCAGACTACAGAAGGACTTCTGTCCTTGTACAACATATTTTTGTTCACTTTTTATGTGTATTTCCTCTACGTGAGAAAATAGCAGAAGGAGAAAGTTTCTTTTATTTCAAGAATGCCTTATCATATTAAATGGAATATTGGGCTCTGGAAAGCCAAGAGCACTGCATACATGCAATATTGTGGTTACTTCGATTATTACCATTGTTTTTCTTTCTCAATCCCATCGTTTTTCTGCTCCCTTTCCCCTAAACCCTAGTTTGTATGAAGATACCACAGAAATATTTTAATTAATGATAACCCCAAACAAGAAATACCAATTAAAATTTTGAGAATAGAAAGAATCCTTAGGCATCTAGAATCCACAAAATAATTTAGTGGTCATCATTTCCAGTTTTAAGAATGTTGATAGAAAATGTAAATATAAAAGGTAATGCTATACCATTGGGATAAAGAAGAGGACAGGTTTTTTATCAAACAAGAACAAATTAAGTTTATTTTACTAGAAAAAAAGTTCTCACATAATTGTTTTTTAATGTATACATAATTGTATATTATTTTAGAGGTAGGATATAAATCCAAGTCTTCTTGGATTACATCTAGCATTCTTCCCACAGCACCATATAGAGTACTGACTCTGTCTTTTACAGATGAGGAAACCAAGGTTCAGTGAAGTAAAGTCACATAACAAGCATCAAACTCAAAACAGAATCCAAGTCAGCCTTTTTTTTTTTTTATGAAAAACAGGAAAGACTTTATAAATATTGTTCTATAGCATACCATTTCTTTAACAATTCCTAAAATAACTTAAATGTATAAAGACTGTAAGACCCCATTTTAAAAATTATTTTAAGCAATTTAAACACATGCATGCACACATACATACAAACATATGATCTGACAGAGCAAAGAATCATATTAACATTTCTCATGAATATTTGAAGGTCATAAAAAATCTTTAACAATACTCTGATTATTAATAATTAGACAAAGCCTAAAGTAAAAAGATATATTCTTAGGAATTTCTGCTTTGATCAAAAAAAATATGTAGTTGAAAATGCAAATAGCATGAAGATATTACATAGATGGTAAAGTCTTCCATGTGCTTCTGTTTACCAATATTATTATGGTAACTATTTCTTTCTTTCTTTCTTTCTTTTTTTTTTTTTATAAAAGCTTTTTATTTGTATAACATATGTATGGGTAGTTCCCCAACAATGATCTTTACAAAGCTTTCCATTACAAATTTTACCCCCAGTCCCCTCCCCTCCCCTAGATGGCAGGAAGTCCACTACATGTTAATAATGTTGAAATGCTTGAGAAGTTATGCAAGAAAAATCCTATCTACAAGAAAAAAAAAAGAATCAGAGAAAGGCAACACAATGCAAGCAAATGTCAATAGAGATCATGAAAATGTTACGTTGTGGTCCATATTTCATTTCCCTCTCTCTGGGTGTATATGGTTTTCTTCAGTGAACAATTGGAACTGGTTTGAGACAATTCTTTGTTGCAGAGAGCCATGTCCATCAGAATTGATCATCATGTAATACTGTTGTTGCTGTGTATGATGACCTCCTGGTTCTGCTCGTTTCACTCAGCATCAGTTCATTCAAGTCTCTCCAGGCCTCTCTGAAATCGTCCTGCTGGTCATTTCTTACAGAGCAATAATATTCTAAGAAATTAGGGCTTGACCCACATCTAACACCACATACAAAGATAAGATCTAAATGGGTTCATGATCTGGATATAAAAAGTGATATTATAAGTAAATTAGAGGAACGTAATATAGTTTATCTCTCAGACCTGTGGAGATGGAATAAATTTATGTCCAAAGAAGACCTGGAACTCCTAATTGAACACTAGATGGATAATTTTGATTATATTAAGTTAAAAAGTTTCTGTACAAACAAAACAAATGCAGACAAGATTAGGAGGGAAGCATCAAATTGGGAAATCATCTTTACATTTAATGGTTCTGATAAAGGCCTCATTTCTAAAATATATAGAGAATTGTCTCATATATAAGAATTCAAGTCAACCTTTCTTTATTGTAATTTCAGCATATGTTACAGTTAAAAGTAATTGAGACAATAGGTTGAGGTAAGTAATGAGGTACAGTTCAAAACAGATGTGCAATGGTGAATATATTTGAATATCTTATGATACACAGCTTATTTTTAAAGAACCATTTATTGTTTTAAAGAACAATAGTGATGACACTGCTCTAATCTTTGTGTCCCCATTTTTTAATTTCCTTTTCCTTTTCCTTTTTTTTTTTTTTTTTTTTTTAGTCTTCCCTGGGTTCCCTTCCTCCCTTCTCTATTTGTCGTTCACAACAACTCTGCCAGACAGGCTCTGTTGTTTTTTCCCTTTTAGAGGTGAGGAGCTTGTATCCCTAGACCCAGGGTCACATAGCCAGTTTTGAGTTAAATTTGAATTTGGCCTCCAGTCTTTCTCCAATCAGACCCTCTTATTCTTGGACCACACAGCTGCCTTGGCATCTGAAATAATTCCCTGTTGGCTTTCTATAGACACGATTGGTCATTCCTTTGAACAGTTCTTAAAGTCTTTCAAACTTGTTTTCCTTGACATTAATTTCAGAAGGCAGTTTTCTGATTTTGAATATTTGTCATTTAAAAGATTGTGTGGGACACCTTGGCAGAGTGTTCCTCTTCAAGTCATTCCCATTTAGGTTATTGCTTGCCCATGTCCAGACACATTCTTTTGGCATAGATTAATTTGCAGTCCAGTTTTACAAGTAACTAAAACCTCAACCTTATGTCTTGTGTGAAATTCTGGTATATCTGTGGTGGGGCTGGCTGTCAGCATGATTTTCACAGTGTTAGTTGTAGTAACAGCAAATTTTGTTGGCACAATCCTGCTGCCCAGCTCCAGCCAAGTAAGACAGAGTGGGCATTCCCTGTCCTCAATTTTTACTCTTCCTTCTGAGGGATTTTTTACAGTGAGTGGAACTTAGTGAGATTTTATTTTTATTATTGTTGTTGTTGTTTTTGTCAGGGTTAAAACAATTGGAATCATTTAAACTTTTTTGGATTATCTTTGTAGGAGAAAGAACTAGAGTTATAAGCTGTTGGGAAGAACAGATAAGAAAAGGAAGATCTGTAAATTCTGAAGTCTTATTGTGAATCCAGGCTTTGCTACTTGCCACCGTTTGCTGTTTCTAACATTTAATTGACAGTCACTTCAGAGTTCTAGGAAGGGGAGAATGCATTAGAGATTATCCTAAGTTGAAAATGAGGCCTCCTTTTTTAAGACTCAGTGCTAACGAGGCTGTTTTCTCTTTTGCCCTCAGAGCCCTTGGCCTGCTAGGTCCAAAATTAGGGACACTTAAATAATAACATGGTACACAAATAATTACACAGTAATAATGGGTACACATAATTATAGACTAAGTGAGGAGGGAGTTATTAGCTGTATTTGAATTTCGTTTACTTTCTATAAATAGCATCTATGATCCAGCAGCTCCTCTGGTCAGACTAAGAAATCTTGACTAGATTGTAGAATGAAGTTGCATCCTATTGCCTGCTGTCTTAGTGAGGATGTTTGTACAATTGCTTTTTAAGGTAATGTGAAAAGGACGAAGAAAATTTTGGAACCTCTTAAAGAAATGTAAAGTTAAACATAAGAGTAGGCAGCAAAATATGCAAAACCTTGAAAGTGGCGAGAATAATTTCTTAATTTCAGCATTTGTAGGTGGCTTTGGTGTAATTAACTGAGTTGAATTGGTAGGCAGACAGAACTTGATGTTTTGCATCTTTTTTCTTTATTCATAGGCACATGTGATTCATTCATTGTTTTCACTTTTCTCCCTGACTTGGGTCTGGGTAGGTAATAGTGGGATGCTGATTCTCTCATCAGTCTTGTAGCCTCATTAGGTACTATAATAAATTCAAAAGTAACTTTTAACCTGGCTTTAGGACCCTCTCTGGTCATAACCCCATTTTTATAGTCATGGTCTAAAGTTTCAATCACTACTTTATACTTCTTTAAATAAAAACATCTAAAAGAACTCTAAAGATTCTTTGGTAATAGCTATTCTGAAATGGATTCTTCATGCTTCTAGTGTCTCTTTTATCTCCATCAAATCCTCCTTCACTTAGCATCTCTGCTTTTTGGAACTCTCCTTCCCCCCCTCCCAATATGTTAGTTTGCATTTTCTATATTGTATTTTTTTTATGGCTTAGAAAATGCCATTCTTGGACAGTTCTGAGGAAGGTAGGGTGGAGGGACACAATGGTGAGACAGCTTTCTCCAAGTTAACGATCTGAGGCTGTTGAGGTGCTACCTCTACCCTGAAGTCTTTTTTGGCTTCCTTTTTTCCCTTTCTTTCCATTCTCTTTGCATATTCTTTATCCCATTATAATTTATAATCTTTTGAAATCATGAGGTTTTCTTTTAAATATTAAAAATATGGAGTACTCAAGAATCTTTTTAGTTTATTTTTATTGCCTATCATTTGTGAATGGGAAAACTTTGCCTGGCTACTTATCAAACTGTCCTACCCCAAGAAACTGGGCCTTGTGCTGTTTTTTTCTGAGGAAATTGTTCCATCATCTCTTACTCTTCCCTTGTCTGTATTCCAATATAAGAGCCAAATTTGGAAAAATCTGAAGTACTTGAGATAAGAATTAAATTCTTCCCAGTTATCTTTTATTCCTCACTTGAATATTAAGGAAATTTTGTAATCTCTGTGTTTATCTTCTAGGAAAGATTAGAACTCTAGGTGTCTTGTAGCTGGGTTATATTTAGAACTAGGTTTTAGTTTGAAGGTGCATGTCAGGTTGATGTGTCATAATGGAGGATAGTTTCATCATATACTAAAACCCTTCAAGATTGCTGAATTTTTCCTTTGTCATGACTCTTGAATTTGTTTGTTTTCCCAGTGTATAGGTTTGTCAGTCACAGAATTGTAAGCTTTTTATACTAGGATGACAATTGAGAAACGCATCTTGTTGATTTTACAGATTTTGCAGATGATATGAGATCATTAATGTTGCTACAAAACTGATGTTTTACTTTATTTGCTGAAACATCTCTTTGCAATTGGGGGCTTTTTGGTGAGGATATGAAATTGAGGAAAAGAACATACCTTCAGGAACAGGTTTTACTCTCTCATTGAATCCCCATGTTGTATGATGGGCATGATATCCTAGAATCATTGCTCTAAAGAGACCTCAAAGGCCATTTATTTTTTTTTAGGTGAGGAAAGGAAAATCTTTTGAGGATTAGCTCGTACTGGAAGTAGTATTTGAATCCATTGCCATATGATCTGGTTTATGTGCAGCATTTTTCTTCTCTAAGGAAGACTTGTTTCCTAGGGGTGCCTAGATTTGTGCTTAGGGGTGAAAATGGTGAAGTCATTTCCCTATAGGCAGAAGTTTTAGTAAGTTGAGGTTCTTGTTGAAGTTGGGTGACTACAAGTAACAGCTTGGATTTACACCCAGGTCTATCTCATTTTTTCTCTCTCTAATAAAGTTCATTGCTATGGCAAGCCTGCCTGTGGAGATCTTAGTGTTTCCAAGTTGGAATTCAAATTTAATTTTGGAAGTGCACATAGCTAGACAGTCCAACCCCCTGAAGGGATCTCATGCTGTTCTGCCTATAGCCCAGGGAAGGTTTCCCTCTATATCTATAGCTGTTATATTTTTATAACCCTAATCAGTCTTGCAATTCCAGGAATTAGGTCCGTCCATCCATCCATCCATCCATCCATCCATCCATCCATCCATCCATCCATCCTGTCTTCTCTCCTTTCTTCTCTCTCTCTCCCAAGTAACCCTGTTTTTCATAGAGCTAAAAGGAGTTCGCTAAATTGGAATGATTTGGAATGGATCTTCAAAGAGATTTATCCCACAGCCATGCTTCCAAAAACAGGTTTTTACCCTGCTGGGTAGACATCTGGGGTTTAGAATTAGTTACTCTGACTACTGTGGGGTAGGGATAATTCCAGTTGTATAGGTTCTGGTGCCTTTTAATAGCCTGATGCTGGATAAAATCTGGACTGTATGTGTGAATGTTTACTTTCACGGTGAGTTTTCAATGTGCATGTGAGAATTCTGTTGGGCTGAATGCTAATGATAAAATGAAAGGCAAAATCTGCCCCCTCTCCCAGAGAAGTTCAGATTTAAATGGGAAGGAAGGTAGCATATAAATAAATTTTTAGGTATATACAAGGTATACAAAATGGTTGGAAGGTTTATCTCATGGGGAAGGTATTAGCTGTTAGGACCTTTTCTAACAGTTTATGCAATGCTCTCCAATCTCTCTCTCTCTCTCTGTCTGTCTCTGTCTCTGTCTCTGTCTCTGTCTCTGCAATGAAACGTTGCATTTTCTCAGCTTGACATTAGGGCTGGTTTCATCTTTTCCCCTTTTCCATTATTTATATATTACTTTTATGGTTTTCTTACTTTGTTGTACATTATTTCCTATAAATTTTCCCATGCCTCTAAATTCTCAATTTGTAATTATTACAGTGTAGTAATATTCTATTAAATCCATTTACCATAATATTAGCAATTTCCCAATTGATAGGCAATTAATTATCTTGTCTCCTGGTCTTAAAAAATGCTGCTATGCATCTTTTGATATCCGTGCAATCTTTATTTGGGATACATAACAAGCAGTGGAATCTCTGGACCAAAGAATATACACATTTTATTCACTTTTTGGGGAAGCATTATTACAAATAAGATGTTCAGAATGGCCAGATCTTTTTTAGCTATTATTAATGGGGCACATTTTGTTTTGCATATTTGTCCTCAGCTTGGTGTCTTGCTCATGGTTCAATAAGTACTTATTGAATGAATGAGTACAGTGTTAAAGATAAATACTGGCATGTAGAACCCTGTCCTCTTCACTAACACAGGAGTTCTTGAGCATAAACAAGAAAACAACTTATTTTAATTACTGTATTTAAGCATAACTGAGTTCCATTGTTATTTGTTGTATTTCATTTTATGCATTAAAAAGCCCTGATTCTGATAAGTCTAGAAGACCCATGGTCCAAAGGGTCCATCAGTGACACTGAAGAGATAGAAAGTGTCTTGCTGGGGCCGACTCTGGCCATAAGCCACTGACTTCAGTTTCTTGGTGGGGCCATTGAGTACAAAAGTACTTACCTGCAAGTTTCATTAATGCCTAATTTTTCTGAGTGATCACACTTTATATATGATGAATCTGAAGCACACTCAGGATTTTGGGATTTTGCCAAGTTTACAGCACAGAACAAATCAGCTATTTTGTTTTTACAATAGTGGTGCTCTCTCCTTTCTTCTCTTTCCCCTTCCCCTCCTTTTTTCCTCCCACTTTGTTTAATTTATTTTAGAGACAAATATGTTTCCTCTGCTCAGAGGAAGTAAGAATTTGTGAATGGCTAAAAAGTGGTTGTGTTAATTTTTCTTTTATGTGTGGAGGAAAAACCCTCTACCCTCAGAAATCATAGATAACCTTTTGGGTTTCCATTTAGGCTGGTGAAAGTGAGTTTGCAACTGGGTCCCTGTTGGTGGGGGATATTTTGTAACACGGCTTTTCTTTTTGGTAAGTTCTGCTTTTCCTTTAGGTAAAGGAAGAAAATTCTGCTTTTTTGACAGTATGACAAACCCTGACTTGGGACTGGTCTTTTGTAGTAAGAATTCTGAGCTGTAGAAGGAAATGTTATCTCTGTACCTTTGGAAAAATCATCTAACCTTGCATTCTTTTTTTGGTCAGTTCTTTTCCTTTGAGTCAGAATTTCGATATTACATTTGGAATACTTGGCAATTAGAAGTTTCAAACATTTCAAATTTTGTCCCCTTCTCACATTCAGTCAGTAAGTATTTAGTAAGTGCCTACTGTGTGCCAATTACATTCAAAAACAATGAACAATTGTAGTGAGTAACAGTCTATTTTTAAAGGTGGCTTTTTCCATGACTTAGGTTTCTTGATATATTCTCCTCCCAAACAACCATCCTTTATTACAAAGAATAAGTTTAAAAAAAAAAATAGTCCAAGGAAACTTAACAGCACATGAAAAACCAGTTGTTATATGCATATTTTTCTAATGATACGAAATCTGCATTGAAACTGGCTTTATCCACTATTGAACTTTGTGTCTGACAGGTAAAGTGAGTTTCTGTGAGCAGCACTTACAGAAGTTTAAAACAAAGCACGGTAGTGATGTGTTCTAATACCAAAGTTTATATTGCAATCTAGTTTAGATGTGTTCCATCTAGAAAGTACACCAAACATCTTCCTCTCCCTTCAAAGGAAGGTTTTCCATAATTTAATACAGTATACTGCTATAAGAAGATTGTTTTGTTATTGTGTTGCTTGTAATCTGTTTCCCATAAACTCATGCAGTAAGGGGAAAACAATATTGGTTGTAGTTTGTATCAGATTTTATTTGAAATAAGTAGGATGTTGCTTAGAGCTTTTGCATGTTTTTTTGGTTTTTTTTTTTCATGGTAGGGTTTGACCCCTTTACCAAAATGTAATGACTTTTACCCAGACTGTGATAGTAATAATACTGTCGACATTATTGCCCCAATTTTCAGTTGCAGAAACTGAGACAGATAGGTTAGTGACATATCCATGGTCATACAGCTAGCTTACTAGCTTGCCAGAGGCAGACTTTGAACTCTGCCCTCTCTTGACATCAAACTCTCTTGCTCTTAGTGCAGTTGTGTGGGCAGCCCGTTGAATAGAATCACTGAATGGGTGTTGCCTTAGTCACACTGAAACCTGGGAATGATTTTTATCTTAAACAGGCAAGCTCCAGTTGTCCTGATCTTGCCACTGGGCCCAGATGGCTTTGGCGGAAAGAGTGAGGCTGATGATTGGGCATAGCCATGCCTCACCTAAATCCAATTCACTTGTAAGTGACATCACCATTTCTATGTCATTTTCCACTTTAAGAATATAGGCCAAACAACAGTCCTGTATTCTTAGAGAAGAAGAACCTGAAGACATCTTCAGGTAACTCTAATTACAGTGATGTTTCCTTATAGCACTGTTCTAAGTATTTACAATTATTACTTTATTTTATCCTCTGGGTGCAAGTATTATCTCCATTTTGCAGATGAGGAAACTGAGGCAAACAGAGAACATGTGACCTTCTCAGTTTCATAAACCTAGCAACTGTTAGAAGCCAAATTTGAGCTCAGGGTTTTCTCAATCCAGGCCATGTGTTCTAATACGCAGCATCATGTATTCAAAACTGTAAATATTCTGTTAGTATTAATTAATAAAAAAAAATTTCTCTTGGATTGCTTAAATTCATTCAGCTATTAAATGTCTGAAGAAGCAGGAGGACCAAAAGTCATATTTTGAATTTGAGTTGAAATGTGTAAGTCTTTTTCCTTTTAGCTCTCTGTAAAGAGCAGACTCTAGAATTTTTCTCTGTTATGAATACATTAGGTACCCAGTAAATATTTGTTGAATCAGTTAGATTTTAAGTAAGATTTAAATTGTTCAGCCAAAGCATCATGTGAATTTTCAGATGTCCTGTACTCCAAGGAGACACCTCACATGTAAATTGACCTCTTTTCCCCTAACTGCTCTAGCTTTTTGTGACTTTTTCTGAATTCTCATGAATAAGAACCACTAGGAGAGATTAGAATTGGCTACACGGTCCAGTGCTTAGCTTCCATCCACACAATTTACCCACACTTTACAAAATGGAACTGCCTTTGATTGCATGTATTTACCAGCCATATTCTGACAAGTTTTAGGAAGCATTAATTAGTTCATGCTGGACTTTGCATGACTTGGGTTCCCCTTTCTCTCCCTCTTGCCACTTTTCCCCCCTTCCTTTCACTTCCCTCTCTCTCCCTTTCCCTCTTGTGGGACTGGTTGTACCCTAAGACACTTCTTATTTATGGTACTCTTTATTCTTGTGACCTCTGTGGAGCTTCCCACAGGCTGTGTTCTCCAGAGGTGCTCCAGTAAGCCTGATTGTCACTATGGTAACTGTTGGTCATTGGCTAAAGAGGACCTGAGCCTGCTGCTCCTAGGGGATCAGTTTGTCTTCCTGTCTCCCTCCCCATGCCAACTTGTCTGAGTTAAGCAGCAGTGCTCCTAAAGAGTTGCCCATTACCCAACTTTTGGCTTGTGTTTCTGCTGGTGTTGTTTTCTCTTTGTGTACTCAAGGGATGACTATTCAGAATTTTTTATGCTATTTAAATAAATCTTATGCTAGGTTGTTTTTTAAGACGTTTTAGAATGCCTCTTATTACACTGCAGTAATTTCTTCAATCTCCACTTTCTCTTACTGACATTAATTGTTTTGAATCCACGCTCAGCCAAATGACCCAATTTGTTTTGTGAGAAGCAGTATGACATATACCTGTAAGCTCCCATCCCTCTGACGTCTCCTGGGATTGTTCATTTATCCTAGACTTTTGGATGAGGTAGAAACATCATAATTGGAGTGCTTTGCCTGCCTGTTCAAAAGGTCAGGCAAATTTTCATGAAGCATGCTTAGCCTGTTTTCTCATAGGTATTTAGAAAGAAGGACTAAAAAAAGCTTAGGAGGAATTTAGGTTGATTCTTTTGGGGAAACAATATCATCATCTAGATAAGCAAGCACATTATTGTAAATACTGCTTTTTCTTTTAGGTTTCTTCCATTGTTGATATTGGGTAACAATCGACCTTATTCTCTGAGGGAATCTTTTATCCAGTGTCACTGGCCTCCTAGATGGTCCACAAATAAGACAGTCTGCCTCTCCTGGTCATTTTCTTTAGCTGCCCCTTGTTTTTGTCATGCTGTTTGTGTGTGTGCGTGCTTTGTCTATTGATCTCGATGGCTTTCTCTAAGTCCCAACTAAAATCTCCCTTTTACAGAAAGCCTTCCCCAACCTCTCTTTCTGTAAATTATTTCCTATTCTTTGTATGAATTTGTTTGCATATTGTCTCCTTATTAGAGTTGTACCTTTTTGGTATCCCAGTGCTTGGCACAGAATCTAGCACCCAGAAGGCGTTGAATAAATGTATGTTGACTGATAGATGGATGCCTTTATTGAGATGAATTTAAGAGTGCTAGAGGTCTTTGTAGAATTTCCTAGTACAGATTTCTCCAGATCCAGATGACCGTGGTATACATAGCCTTTCTTTTTCTTTTATTCTTAATTTTGGAGCATTTTTTCCTGCCCTCCAGGCTTCTGTTCTTCCTTTGCACAGTGGTTTATTTTTCTTCCTGCCCATCAGGTATTGTATATGGCCAGGGCATACTCAGAGATTCACAGAAACCTGCTTTGTCTTTGATGAGTCTTTTCTTCCCCGATTGGCATTTTCTTCTAGTGGAGTTGTTAGTGACTACTTAATTTGAAGATAGTAATGCTCAAGAAGGCTTTTTTTTTTTTTTTTTTTAATTTTCTTCTGAGTTGAGCCTGTTTGGGGAACAGTGACTTACCTTGTTTGGCTCTTCTAATTTAAGGACTATGATGGTTTGATGAATGATGATTATTGGAAATGGAGAAGGTGGGAGAAACTGGGGGTTCTCTCCCAGCTCTGAAAGGGACATGCTATTTGTATCTGGGAAACTTCAGAAAAGCAAAGATTCCTTGTTTATGCAGATTCATTTATGTTATCTCCTGCCTGGGCCAATTTATAAATGTTACCCTTCTGACCATTGCTTGCATGGAAAGATTCCAAGGGAGTAGGTGAATATCGCCATCAAGTGGCTGCCTTTAGTAGTGGAGAGAGGGTCCTGGCTGCCACTGGACATATATCCCCTTCAGTCTCCTGCCCCTTCACTAGAAAACACTCTTAAAGGGACTTTTGTAACAAAGCTGAGAATCCAGATGGGCTGGAGGCACCCACGCCCACAGCCTCATGATCCCCTTGAAATAAATTGATGATGAAGACTTACTGTACAGAGTCTCTCATTCTCACTTCCTGCTTGATGCTTAGTGGGTAGAAATTGAGAGAACTGTGCAACAATG
Source organism: Myrmecobius fasciatus (assembly GCA_023553655.1). Lineage (NCBI taxonomy): Eukaryota > Metazoa > Chordata > Mammalia > Dasyuromorphia > Myrmecobiidae > Myrmecobius > Myrmecobius fasciatus. The sequence goes on along the minus strand of JAJPUD010005096.1, from coordinate 5,263 downwards.
CAAATTCCCTTGCATTGGCCCTGGAACTAAGGATCCATTCCATTTGTTGGTACCATTACAAGCCTTGTGGGTGCTGCAGACTTCTTGCTTGTCTTGCCTTGGGCTTCTAATGGAATTTAGCAGAGTGGGCATTTTGTTATCCCCTGATAGAGAAGGGTTTGTGTGGAAGGGAGTATGAAATTCTGAAAATCAGCCAAGGTGTCACCCCTCAGATAGAGCCCACATGGGGTACTGTACCACTGGAAGCTCTGACTTCTGCAGCAAGGTAGCTATAGATTCCTTACTAAAGAGAAAGCTCTTCACTCTGCCAGCATCATCTGAACCCTTCCACACCACTTTCCTTTTATACTAGACAGTTGCTACATTTTAGGAAGCAAAATGGTGCAGTGATGGCTTAGGCAGTATAGAAGATAAGAGTCAGGAGTAGGGCCTGGGCTTGAAAATGCCCTCGAGATCTCTTAGCTAATTAAGACTATTAATAGGAGTAGAAACTCTACTTTTAAGAGTATCTTCTTCTTTGGGTATGCTGAAAAAGATACCAGAACGTAGTGGTAAAAATGTTAAAATGCAGTGCCCAGATGCTCAAGGAGATTTAGAAAAACAAATAAAAACAAGTCACATGATTTTTGGTCTCCAAGACCCAAGAAACTAGCTCTAAAGTGAGAAACATAAAAACATGAAGTAATACTATGTCAGTGTCAGGTAGAAACATGTGGTCAAGTGAAATGATGGAGACACGTTGGAAAACTACCAGGAATTTAGATAAGTGGGAGTAAAGATGGATGACTTCATAGACCAGGCCTTGAACTTTGGGTAGGATTTAGTTAGGTGTTGATTCTAGGAAAGGGGAATTATTAGTGTGATGTTTGGGGAAGCAGCTTAGCTGGCCTAGATTGCTCTCTTGTGAGGGAGGCAGAGGCTACTTCAGGCTGAGGAGGTTAGTTTTCATTCTTAAGGAGTTAAGATTCTTTTCTGTTTTGTACAATAAATTTTAAGTAATAGTGGGATGGAATCATCTACCTAGATGCTGTTGTGGCTGGTGAGAGGACAAGGATGAAGATAGAAGGCAGATATTATTCACTATCGAGCCATTTCTTTTTCCCTCTTCCGGGTGACATCAGTCTTTTTGCTCAGTAGTCTTCTACTCATCCATTATTCTAGGACCTTCACAGCAGCTGGTCTCACATCTAAAGAGGGAAAGGAGGTAGGCATGTTAAATCACACTTCTAATCCTCTGAGATTCAGGGATTCCAGTCCTTCCTTGCCCTTGAGCATCAGTCACCATGTTGCTCAAACTTTGAATAATTCTTCTAGTTTCTGAAATAAATAGGATGAAATGAGGAACATTTAAGAAGAGAGGCAGAGGCATATAGGAAGTTGAAAAAGACTGCTGGTTGTTAGTAGAGGTACAGTTTTGAGGGGTTTGGGCCAGTTGACCTCTGAGCTTTCTTTAATTTTCAATGACCTACTTGGAGTAGTCATTTGACCTTTGATTAGGGTTTTTAACATTTACAGTCATCATCCTAATAATGTTCGTTAATGGATCTCAATCCAGACCACCAAAGAGGCCCAAGTTACTCATTGGACTAAATATGTAGGGTTTTTTTTTTTTTTTTTTTGGCTGAGGCAATTGGGGTTAAGTGACTTACCCAGGATCACACAGCCAGGAAGTGTTAAGTGTCTGAGGCACTTGGTCCTCCTGATTTGAGGCCTCCTGCTCTATCCACTGTACCAACTAGCTGCCCCTCATTGGACTATAACATAATAGCTTAAGTTGCTGTTATTTTATATTTTGTTTGACTAGTATTGTGCTATTAGAGTGAGGGAAGAAAACATTTTGTTTTGTCTTGGTGTCAGCGTTAGAACTATAATATATAAAATCAATGTAATCAGTGCCTTTGTGGAGCACAGAGTCAGACGCTGGAAGAGATACAAAGTCTCAGTTTTTGTTCTTATGACCCAATAAGCCTATAGTTTTTTAGGACTTATTTTAGAAAACACTGACAGAGATAACATATTATCAATAATAGACCTATTAATAATATAATAATGCTGGTATTAATGACATATAATAACAGTGCATACTGGTAATACATATCAAATATTAAGCCAGGGAGAGAAAGTTGTTAGTAAGTGGGTTGGAGGAGGAGACATTTTTCTAAAGTATTTGGTATTTGTGTTGAGCTTCTAAGAGTTGGCCTTTGGGATGTATGGGCATAGCACAATGCCTGACACATAGTAGGTACTTAGTAAATTCACTAGTTGAATATTTAGCATTTTCAGTTATAACCAGTGAGGTGTGTGTGTGTGTGTGTGTGTGTGTGTGTGTGTGTGTCCTTGTTTAGGTAGGATCACTTGGTGTGCTCAGAATTGTCAAGTTATCTGTAATGTAGGAGTCAGATGGCTCCACTTTGTGGAGATCCTTGAATGCCTGACAGGTGAATTTGACCTGCTTGGGAGATAGTCAGTTGGATGCCCTTTAAATTCAAAAGTGATGTTTCCAGAGGTACCTCACATGGGACCTGGGGTTAGAAAGACCTGAGTTCAAATACAACCTCAGACATTTACTACCTGTGTGATCTTGGGCAAGATAATTAACCTCTTCTTATTAGTTCCTTGAACCATAGAGTGCACACTTACTTGTTGTGAGATAAAACCAGATGGTATTTGTAGAGCATTTAGCTCAGTTTCTGGTGTAGTGGGCACTGTACAAGTACGTATTCTCCCATTTTCCTCAATGCACAGCTGAATGTATTCTAGAGCTAAGAAGACTTGTTACTGGATAGGAAGAGACTTGACAGTAGTGGTGAAATCAACAAGATTGGTGACTGACTCACTTTTTTCTTAACCTCTCAAGGCAGAGATCAACTCCAAGGTTGTAAAAAAAATAATGGAATCTGGAAGAGAATCTGAGGAATAAGTGTAGAGTGAAATACAAACACTATTTTAGATATGTTGGGTTATATTTACTTGTGGAACAGCCACATGAAAAATCAACATTTGGTGATTGAAATTGTGTAGAGTAGGGCCCTTTGGATCTCTGAAGAGAAACTAGGACTGAGATGTACATTTTGGGATCAATCTCAGTCCTACTTTTCATTGAAATGGTGAAAGCTGTGAAGTAAAATCAAAGCCCCTACAGTATCATGGTGCCTGGCACCTAGTAGACATCTTAATTAATAGATGGTTTTTGGATATTGGGGGGAATGGAAATGGATACAGTTCTCTTCTCCTTTCTCTTCCATAGGCTGTGGGAAAGAACCACCTATTTTGATAGTTTTTATTTTTACATGTGAAAAGGTATTGGTGCCATATTAGCATCAGGCCATGGTCAATAAGTATTCTAAAATGATGTACTATGCTTTCATTTATTCACTGTGATTGTTCTGTCACTAGTTTGTAGACAATAAGCAAGTTAGACGGTTGTATTGCTGTTCGGTGCCAAGTTTTTTTATTTTATTTTAATAAAAGGTTTTTATTTTTCAAAACATATGCATGGACAGTTCTTTAACATTAGCCCTTGCAAAACTTTATGTTCCAGTTTCCCCCTCTTTCCCCAACCCTCTCCCTAGATGGCAAGTAATCCAGTATATGTTAAACATGGTAGAAATATATGTTAAATCTAATATATGCATACATATTTACACAATTATAGTGCTGCATAAGAAAAATCAAGTCAAACCAGTTTAAAAAAAAAGGCACAATAAAATGCAAGCAACAAAAAGACTGAAAATGCTATCTCGTAAACCACATTTGGTTCCCACGGTCCTATTTCTGGGTGTATATGGCTTTTTTCATCACTAACAATTGGAACAGGTTTGAATCATCTCATTGTTGAAGAGAGCCACATTCATCAGAATTGATCATCGTATAGTCTTGTTGCTGTATATAATCTCCTGGTTCTGCTCATTTCATTTAGCATCAGTTCAAGCAAGTCTCTCCAGGCCTCTCTGAAATTGTCCTGCTGGTCGTTTCTTCTTTTTTTTTTTTTATAAAGCTTTTTATTTACAAAACATATGAGTGATTTTTCTACATTGACCTTTGCAAAAACTTTTTTTCCCAAGCTTTTCCCCTCCTTCCTTCCACCCCCCACCCCTAGATGACAGGTAATCTAATACATGCTAAATAGGATAATTTATATGACAAATACAATACATGTATACATATCTATACAGTTATCTTACTGCACAAGAAACATCAGATCTAGAAAGAGAAGAAGAAAAAACAACCTAAGAAGGAAAACAAAATGCATGGAAATATTCACAGAAAGCGTTAAAATGCTGTGTTGTGGTTCACACTCAGTTCCCACAGGCCTCTCTCTGGATGTATATGACTATCTTCATCGCAGAACAACTGGTTTGAATCACATCATTGTTGAAGAGAACCATGTCCATCAGAATTGATCATCGTATAGTCTTGTTGCTGTGTATAATGTTCTCCTGGTTCTGCTGATTTCACTCAGCATCAGTTCATGCAAGTCCCTCCAGGCCTCTCTGAAATCGTCCTGCTGGTCGTTTCTTACAGAACAATAATATTCCATAACATTCATATACCGTAATTTATTCAGCCATTCTCCAATTGATGGGCATACTTTCAATTTCCAGTTTCTTGCCACTACAAAAAGGGCTGCCACAAACATTCTTGCACGTGTGGGTCCCTTTCCTTTAAAATCTCTTTGGGATATGGGCCCAATAGAAACACTGCTGGGTCAAAGAGTATGCACAGTTTGATAACTTTTTGAGCATAGTTCCAAATTGCTCTCCAGAATGGTTGGATCCGTTCACAGTTCCACCAACAATGTATCAGTGTCCCAGTTTTCCCACATCCCCTCCAACAGTTATCATCATTTCCTGTCATTTTAGCCAATCTGACAGGTGTGTAGTGGTATCTCAGAGTTGCTTAATTTGCATTTCTCTGATCAATAGTGACTTCGAGCACCTTTTCATGTGACCAGAAATAGTTTCAATTTCTTCATCTGAAAATTGTCTGTTTATATCTTTTGACCATTTATCCATTGGAGAATGGCTTGAATTCTTAGATATTTGAGTCAATTCTCTACATATTTTAGAAATGAGGCCTTTATCAGAACCTTTGGATGTAAAAATATTTTCCCAGTTTACTGCTACCCTTTTAATCTTGTCTGCATTCATTTTGTTTGTACAAAAACTTTTTAACTTGATATAGTCAAACTTATCTATTTTGTGATTAATGATGATCCTCTAGTTCTTCTTTGGTCACAAATTCCTTCCCCCTCCACAGGTCT